>ML421827.1:83748-134923 GCA_005239525.1 Nicotiana knightiana | reverse complement strand
ATATCTGGACTTAAAATCCTATATTACTTGTCGGCCATGTACACTTGCGTGTGCATTGGGAAATCAACCAACAAGTTCCCCTGGGAGAACGATTTTTCATCATGGATATACAAAATACCCAAACTGGCAGAAACACCACCCCTAACTTTTTACATCTCTAGGATCATCTATGACCATAAAACCTATAGTATATTTGTACCAGTTGTTAACTATCCATAATCAGCTATGCACACCAAAAGTCACAAAAAATGAATCAGAATGACATATCTTGGTTTCTACCTGCTAGTAAAAACTACCACTAACAGCAAAAGCTTCCATCTTGTGCAGCAATAGTTGGGACTGGGAGTGATCAAAATATGTACGTCCATAATCAAGTTTTGTCAGAAACAACACTTGTGTAGCAAAAAGGGGGATATAGCTTTTTTGGTAAACTAGAATATAACTCCAGGGCGAAATAGATGATCCTCCTTGTTGTTGTTGTTGTTGTTGATTGTAATTAGCAGTGAAAATAAAATAAATTGTGTGAATAATGTGATCTCTGTCTTTTAAATTTTTCTTCTATTTGCATTATCAAATACGTTTGTCTATTTTGTCTTAGGTAAACAATATGCTGAAGGTTTTTCAAATGAACTAATTGACTATAGAATCTAGGGACAAAAAGTGCAGCATAGAATATTAAAAAACTATCGAATCCAGGGATAACAACTTCAGCACAGTGGTTGCTGAAGTATTAAAAAATGAACTAATTTACTTCAGCATTTTTCATAAAGCTCATGACGACTAAACTTCAGCCGTTTTTTTTAAATTGATACTTATCTTTTTCGCATTTACTAGCCACTTTTTGTCTTTTATCATCTACTTATCTTACATTTACATTTATTGTCTGAAAATTTATGAGGCTGAATTTAAGTTTTGTAAAATTTATGTTCATCCTTAGTCTTTTATCTTTTTTTGAAGAAAGAATGTCTGGTGCAAGCGGAAGTAGGAAGCTTTCAATGGACGAAATTATGCAGAAGTGGGATAGTTTGAGCTCTGATTGGAACAATAACGTACCAATGTGTAACCTTATGCAAAAGTGGTTTGTACTTCAGCAATATATAAAAGAGTGCAAGAGTCTTTTTTTTATTTGTACGAAAACAATCACATTTGAAATATATCATACAAAAATGAAAGTCTAAATTCTGCCAAGAATTATTGGATGTTGGAGTATTTTTCAGCGTGTTTCTTCGAATATGGATGAGGTGCTGGAGAAGATAAGCAAGTTGTTCTATTATGCCCAATTTGTTTACATCGACTGCATTTGGTAGACTTCCATGGTATTGATTCAGTCGCTGGCATATGCCTCTTCTTTTGAAAATCTCAGGTATCATGAACATCAATCAGATTCGAAAACTTACGATTTGAATTTTTGAATTTGAGTCTGGTTTAAATTTCTGGTTTGGGAGAGGAGATCTGAGAAGAGACGGAGTGATGGAGGAGGATCGGTGAAGTGTTTTGTGCGTGATTCAAATCGTAAAGTGTTTTTATATGTTTTGTCTGGGGTAGAATGGTCATATTAGTGCGGATTTTTTGTCAGCTGGCTACCAAATCAATAATTTTTAAAAATAAAGTATAGGTTAAAAGGTGGCTGCTATGTAGGGTATGTCTGCAAATCGCCCGCCTAACTAAGGCTAAGCCGAAAAGAAGAATTAACTCAAATAGCCGCTTACCCAACCAATTAAACTAAAAATTGCCCCCGAATGTATAATATATGCATAATTTATGAATTACATGTGTATAATTATGTATAATCAATGTATAATTTATGTAGATGATTAGAAAAAGTAAATAATTAATATAACCGGCTATTTGTGTAAAGATCCCAAGCAAAAATTTAGCGGCTGATTTCTTGCAAATGTCCATTTATAGCCATTGTTTAAATTTTGTCCATATTTTAAAAAGTTGTGCAATATAACCTTTAAGAAATTACCTTTTCAGAAAATAATGTTTGCTAATATAATTTTCAGTTTACTCACAAAGTATTAGATTATAATCTAAACACCCTACTCATGGGATCACAGTGTGTGTTGTTGATCTAATGTTTGCAATAGCTTATACTATAATTTTGCCTTGGTTAAATATTTTCTCATAAGGTTTTAAGCTAAAAAGGATCTTTTGACCATGATGTTAAAAGTCCATCAATTGCAATATAAATAAAATGAAGACCATTTATTAAACTGATAAAAAAGGAACAACTGGTAAAATTTTAAAAAATTAGCATAGAAAACAGCAAAGTCAACTATGCTCAAAAATAGATTATTTGTACCATATGGCATCCTATGAGATAACTTTTTAAATTCTGTAAATATTAGTTCATTGATTAAATTTCACCTTTAAAAATAATTAAATTATTTTTTTTTTTTTGTGCAGACAAATTTAGTTCATAAGACAGATTAAATAGTGACCTCCAAAAAGATGTCATTTGTGCAAATGTTCCCTCAAAGTACAAACAATTCACAAAACGTAGCCAACACCATCTTGGTAATTTCCAACTCCCCAAAACTGATCTACTGTATATATTAAACCTTACTGCGACCTTTAACCCTAATTTCCCAACTCCTCCTCCTGCGTATTCCAGTAGCCCCCCCTCTTAACCCCCCCACTTCACCGTACAGGAAAGCAGCCATGGGTCGTGTTCGTACGAAAACAGTGAAGAAATCCTCACGCCAAGTGATAGAACGTTACTACTCAAAAATGACCTTGGATTTCCACACAAATAAGAAGATTCTCGAAGAAGTAGCCATCATCCCATCGAAGCGTCTCCGCAACAAGATTGCCGGATTCTCCACTCATTTAATGAAGCGGATCCAAAAGGGTCCAGTAAGAGGAATTTCTCTCAAGTTACAAGAAGAAGAAAGAGAGCGTCGTATGGACTTTGTACCTGATGAATCTGCTATTCAAATAGATAGGATTGAAGTTGATAAGGAAACTATTGACTTGCTTGCTTCAATGGGTATGAGTGAACTACCTGGTGTTGTGCTAAAGGAAGAACAGCCCGTGGCTATGGCTGCGCCTGTTGGGTTCGGTGGACGTGGTGGATTTGGTGGCTCTGGTGGTAGACGTGGTGGGTATTGATAACGTGTCTGTAGTTTGTGTTGTTTCTTTTTGGTGTTATGAGAAGAAGTGCGTTTGTTAAATTCTAGACTTGGATGTTATCTGTTAAATTTGAGTGTTTTTTTAAACCAATTTCGTGGGTAATGCAACATATGCTTCAATTGAGATGTTGTGTCCAATTTCATGTATAATACAACTTTAATTGTTTTCCGAAGTTCCTATCACATATTTCGTATATTGCTAATATATCACTATTTTCCAATAACATATACATATACGCATAGGATTTTGTTTAAATTTACGGACTTCTCTACCTATATCATAGGACCGCTCCTTTAATGGTTACATTGCTACCATTTTTATCCATGTTACATACTTTCTTTCTTTGAGCAATGGTAATCACATTTGGATATGGATGTGGAAGCTTTGTGCAGATTCTGTCCTGCACCTTCTTATGTGCCAGATCATACATGTATAGGCTATTGGTGATAAGAATTGCTTTTATTACCCTATATTTGATAGAACGCTCCCTTATCTTTGCATGTCATTTGTCCTAAAAGTTGGATAATCTCCAAAATATGGAATGAATTCGTTCCTCTTGTACCTAAGTGTGAGCTGTCGATGATTTCTATTTAACTTCATGTGGCATCATTTCAGAGAAACCCTTTTCTGCATGTACGTTTAGTCTCTAAATATTATACGGCTTAATCGGATGAAGATCTTTGATGTTACCAAAAGTTCCCCAGATAATATCATTCTTTACTTCACCTATTTGGATGTAGAAATACATGTATTATATTACAATCAAATGAATTTGTTCCTTACACTTGTCTCTCCCTCGAGGCTCAACCAACTACTTGGGCAATAATATAACTGTATAAGGCATTTAACTGCCGAACGCACCTGAAGAAGAGTGTTACATTGAAGATGCTATTAAATAACACATGATGTTTTATTTCACAAGATAACACATCTATCAATTTTCTACTCACTTCATAGTAGTAACACATACAATACATAATTAAACTACATGCAAGTTGATAAACTCTCGAATACGCAAGCCAAACCACGCTAATTGAGCAGCAGAAGTAACTAGTGCCTCAACTTCAAATAAGTATGAGGGGACGCAGGCACATCACTGACTTGAATTGGCAAGTCCAACCATGTTAAGCATATGGCGGTCCTCTTTAAATCTATCTAACACAGTACCTTTAAGTCGATCATGATTAACGTCTTGAGCTCTTTTTATCGCAACTCCCCAGCATTCTATCACTTCTGGGAAGATCTGCTGGGTCTTTGATAAGCTAGGGCTGCCAAAGGTAGTGCAGGTGAAAGTATGCCCCTGGTCAAAGTTAGCTGAGATGAACAAGCCGAAGTGGTGCACTCGTCCTCCAAAACCAATACCATTGGGAATGCTCTCAGAACTAAAATTTATAGCACACTGCCAAAAGATAAGAGCTTAAACATCTTAATAATTCAATAGTTGATAAATAAATTCCACTTTGCAAGTAGTTATTGTTTCATATAAACATTAAACATCCAGGCTCAAGGGATTTACATGAACCAGGAAAATTAAATTCTGAAAATTCTAATTTCCCAACTATGTGAACAATAATCAAAATGGAAATTTAAACCACTCATGCAATGAAAGAAAGTAACACTGACGGAGCAAATTTTTTGTCAAGTGTACATTTCCCAGATTACTGTACAATGTTGTGAGGCAGGAGATATATTAAAAGCTGTTCTTCTGCGTGAAGAATTCAGGATAAAAGTAGGACATGTAGGTGTTTCAGGAGAGCACATAAACTACTTGATAAAAACCAACCTGCCTGGTGGTTACACAAAACTAATGGATGCAAGACATACGTCTTTCATACACAGTAATCTCACTTAACTATGATTAAATGGTATCTATTCTCAGCACCCAAGGGTGTGGGCTAGTAGTCTATTAAGTGGGAGTTGAAGAAGTCTCAGGTTCAAATCCCAACGGAGGCAAGAAGTGCTGAGTGATTTCTTCCTATCTGCCTGTATTTTGGTAGGTGGAGTTACCCGGTACTTATGCTGGTGGGAGGTAACATATACCCGAAATAGTCGAGGTGCACACAAGTTGACTTGGACGCTACCTTCATAAGAAAATGTATGTAAATACTACTGCATTGAGAGAACTTGCAATATGTATACTACTGCACTGAGATAACTTGCAAAAATATTGATTCATTTTCGTCTCTTCCCAAGTCTCAGAAGGCAAAAGAAGAATGATAAATCTCCAGCTTCGAAATCCAAAATCCGTCAAGGATCCTGGTGACTGATGGTCAAATTGGGGAAATATGTAATAACCAGTAGCAACGAGTTGCAACTTGAGAAATGAAGAGCCCACCGGATAATAGGAAAAGGTTTTAAGAGTTGGAGGAACTTTGAAGTTTTGAACAAGAGGAGGCCTTCTCTAATGATACCAAGTGAATCTATTATTTCTTTTGACAGCTAATATGGATAAAGTTAAATGATATCAATTGTTTCATAAGGTTCAGAAGCTTACCCACTGTAAATTAGTGTTCGCTCCAGTAGGACGGTAAACTGATGCCTTCGGGTATAGCTGGAAGAGGAAAGACTTCATGTCCCCATAAAAATCAGCATGCTTCTCCCATGATTGAGAAGCATAACCTCCATAAATATAACCTTCCTTGTCTTTTATTATCAATAAAGTTGGTCCTTTGTCATTTCTGCAGTCCAAGTTGGGAGTTAATACTTGGCTCAAAGAATGATACTACAGCAACCAGACATAAAAATAAGAGGAAAGAGTGATGGCATTTATGCATCAGTATGCGCCCAAAATTTATCATTTAGCTGCTCGAAAAATCAATGCTGCATGCAAGAGATGGTATGTTGTGAATCCTGTGATAGGATTGGTTGTCAATAGCCATTCCACGTATTCAACAACCAATTCTCGAATCATCCTTGGATTCCTCTAGTTGGGTTATAGACACCTCATTAGTTTCTTGAATGGGTTTGAGACTCTGTTTAAGCAAGTTTATGAAGATATTCAGTGATTCTTGAAACTTTTCGAGGCTAAATGCCCATGGAGAGGATGCAGAAATGAAATGCCAGCAAGCTAGGTCCTAGTAGGGAAAACTCCACCCACAAAAGAGTAGGGCTGGACGAGGGTGATGGATCTCAAAGGGAGAGTGGTGTGGACAATGAGAATTATGCAATGCCCTATCACCACCTTAAATAAATGTCCTAGCTTCTTAGAGGCTGGATCATGAATCACTTACTCCACTCACTATCAATGCAACTGGCATATAGCTTAGGGAAGCTTCTATAGTTACGAAATGCAGTTAGTTTTGCCTGGAATCCATTGGAGAAATGCATGTTATACTACTTGATATTTCAAAGTCTATTGTACTAACAATACGTAGGTTAACTTCGCAACTGATATAAAAAAACTAAAATGGCATCTATTTAGCAAGTTGTGCAAGTGGAAATTAGGATAAACTGAAAGATGATACTATAAGCATATTCAGTGATCTGATAAGCTGAGAAATTTTTTCTGTCAAGCCCAAAATAATGATGGAAACAAGATGACTACCAAAAAATCTTTTAGCCTAACTATAGCTAATTTAAAAATCTTAATGAGATCAAAGATACTGATAGCTAATCCTCAAATAAGAAAATCATTTCTAAGCTAGCATGAAGCCACTCACGAAATGTTCCCCAGGAATGTATTGAAACTTAGACCATGTACTGTACTGTGATACAAAAGTCTCCATTCATGCAGCTCGTCTTGTGGGAGGGCCCCCCCTATATGCCAAGCATATTCCTTTCTTAACAATAGTACAGCAGGGTCAATATTTTCCGGGTGTATTAGCACAGGAACCTCAGAGCCTGCAAAAGAAATACTAATAGATTAGTAATCACTGCATACCACCTAGCTTGACTACGTTTTTGCAACTGTGAAAATATTTTACCGTGTTTCTTTCCCTTTTGCGTGCGTGGGGGTGGGGAAGTGGAATGACAATTATGAATACAAACAACCAGATTATACAAACTGATATGTGTAACTGACAATATTCTAGAGTGGTTATAAGTAAAGAATTAGGTTTATACCTATTCTACTGGAAAGCTGCATAAAACTAGCAAGAAGAGTTATTATGACAAAGAAAATCCTCAAACTAAATTGCTCTTCCATTTCATAAATGAAGATTTTTCAACTTAAGTTTTAGAAAATATTGTGATTTCACATATGCTGTGTGGGGAAGGGAGGAGGGTTGTATATCCGTGCCACATTAGCATCCTGTATTTGTAAGGAAGCAATACTCAAAATAAGCAGAGTATCATTAAACTATCAGAGAGATACATGATGAAAAAAAAAATTTCAAACTGAACTTAATCTTTCATTTACATGATTGAAGATTTTTCAATTTCAGCAACTGTGATAAATTTTTTAATCAGCTGACCCCATACTAGCACCCTTGCTTGCTCTATATCCAAGTTTTCAGAGGATTCAACATAGTTACAGATTATTTTTACATTGGCTGGCTGCAACCTCCTTCATCTGGATTTAAGAGCGGCTATGCTTTGTGAAACTCACATACACAAAGTAAAAGAGAACACGACAAAGTACTTTATAAGGGGGAAAAAGATAACATGACAACGCGCAAGAAAATGGTTCTGATTGGATACGTCCTCCTCCCTTAACTTTGCAATGCGCACAACCCTCAAAAATACTATAGAGTTCTATTCTGTGAAAAGGTAAGGGCCCTGTTAGATCAAACCCTTTGTGAATCAGGTGATCATAAAGTTTTCGCCCCTGGTATATGGATACAAAGGAATAGGACATATTTGAGGAGTCCTTCACAAGCTTAGGGAAGCATGGCGATGAACTTGTCCTTGACTCTACTCTAGGAAGAATCTTAACACAACTTCCTATAAGGAAATGATCTTTCTGAGAGTAAGAAAATTACATCGAAACAAGCATTACCCAATTCCTTATTTCATTGACATTGATAGCCACAATGCATCCTACCACCCTCGTGTATTTCCCTCATTCCCCAAGATCAAATTCTATTGCTATCATATAAATGTAGCAGACTGAAAAGCTAAACTGTTATAAGAATCCCCATAACAGCAACTACACCAGTTGCAGGACTCAGCATAGAACTCTAAAATTATGCATAATAACATAAAATTTCAGAGAAAACACAAGTAATGTCTATTACATGCAAAGGCCAGTATCATGCATAGTTGTCATAGAAGTTTCAGAGAATATAGAAGTGGAACCAAATAGAAAAGCCAACATTTAAGCCCACACAAATTCACCCAGTAAGCAATGTCCAATATGTAGAAACATACTCCTCTTAGAGAAACTACAAATAACAAGAAAAAATGTGGAAATACAAATTAGAAAAACACAAGATGACTGTAAAGCAGAAACCTGAATCACGTGGAGACAACAGACTTCCGAGAAACTTCCTTACTGATGGAAGACGGGCACACCAACTTCTAAATTCCTCGAAAGAAATATAACTCTCAGCACATTGTTTATCACCCGTTGTTAAATTTGCAGCATTCAGGAAAATGTCAAGAACTTCCCTCTCTGAACTAGGTTCAGATTGATGGCTCTCATGAGAAGATATATTTCTGAGTACTGCAGTCAAGACAGCTTCAAGATCAGATCTGCAAATTGATCCCAGAGATGTATTTACCACCATAAAGGAGAATCAATACTGCTGGGTTTTTTTAAATCATTCTATTTTCGGTGTTCAATAGTACGGATACTATATAAAGAAAAAAAGAAGAGGATCTAGAATTATGTTTAATGATAATTAAAATTAAATGTTTAAAACCGGACTAGGCAGAGGTTATTTTAGGAGAGCCTCAATGAATCTATTTGACATCCAAGTTTAAGTAGACAAGCTCATAAACTGAAGAAAAAACTTCTCATTCGACATATATCTGTTCCATATAAGGATAAAAGAGATTCTGGGAAAAAAAATGAACCTTTCATCTGACAACAACTATTGAAATAAAGGAAACAAATCCATCATCTACTGCCAGATGGTATGCTCTTTCCAATTACAAGGAGGGCTTCTAGGCCATAGAAAGCAATCGAAGAAGAAACCATTTCTCTTCCATCATAGAATATTATTTTGCAGAAAGAGGCTATTGGAAATTCCCCTAAGGGCCAAAGTAATGGTCAACCCCCTTTGATTCAACAACTGTATGTACATGCTACTTAAAGTTTATCAATAAGCACCGCAAGTTTATGTTATCTATCTTGAAGAATAATGCTGGAACCTCCTCCTTCTCCTCAATGGAGATCCATTCTTCAGAAATAAAATTTATGTCACTTCCACCTCAAAGAAGTAGGGATAATTTTTAACGAAAAGGGTCCAATCCCAGATATTTCAAGTCTGGTGAATAAACATCATGACCCTATCCAGCCAAAAGCAGGTGCAGCATGGTTGCCTCATTCTGAACTTAAATATTAGCATCTCACGGAGTGTAATGCTCTGCCCGTCCTCTCTTCTTGTAATTAATTTACTTGACTATTATAGAGGAAAGGTAGAAATATCAAGGACAACCAGCATCACTTGACTCCGCAACTAATCTGATGGTTAAGTTTGTATCAAGTGCTTCACAAGGATTTCAAGGAAAAATAGTTAAAGTTTGCAAAATAAATGTAGTTGTAATTCTTTGCTGGCATCATTTTAGGGAGAACTACCTGCGAAAGACAGCCCAAGAAAGGGGTTGGGAGGATCAATCAATGTGAAGCTTACAGAAAAGGAATACCCAAGGGGATGCACAGGAGGTATGCACATATTAAAAAGAGCTAAGTTGCTCGGTGCGGGTGTCCAATACGGGTGCGGATCTAAAGGTCGGATCCTTCATAATCTAAATTTTAAAATTCGGGAATAAGGATCCAGGTAGGGATGCGGGTGCAGGGTTCGGCTAAAATTAATTCAAATATCTGAAAATATGTCTAAATTATGAGAGATTAGAAAATTTACAAGTTACAAGATATTTCAACAAGGAAAACCTATTGACCAAGAGGAGAATCCAAGAAGGAGATAAAAGGAAAAAGGCTGAAATAGAAATTTCTATATAAAAGGTACTCCATTTTCACTTAGCTTTTATTTTTATTTTAGAAATCGTTGTATCTTTTCCAAAATCTCCGCCGATTTTGGTTAAAATACCCAAAATCGGTTGATTAAACCAAGTATGTATCCCAGGCCCACACCGACGTCGTGTGATGTCGACTAGGGGTGGGCGTCGGTCGGTTATTATGAAAGTACGGTTTGGTTTGTCAGTTTTGTAATATTAATAACCAAATCATACCAAAGTATTTACGGTTCGGTGCGGTGTTTTCAAGGTTCGGTTATTTTTGGTTTTTAACGATTCAAGATTTTTATATCCGATATAGACTACGGATCTTTAGGTCGGCCTCTGGCTAGCAGTTAATATAGATAGACATGTGCCATTGAAAGATTTCAGAATAAAATTTCCCCCGTCCATCCATTTTTAACAAACAAGGCAGCGTTTCAATAAAGGATTTAACAATTTGAGACAACTAAAAGACCAATTGTTAATTACCTGTGCATAAGATAATTAAGTCACCACTAGCTTTCTGCAAATAGAAAAGCATGTGCATATCCATTCTAGCAAATGCAACTTCTCAACTCAAAGAAACCAAATTCATCAAATAACAAAAACTGATAAATACTTCAAACAAGAAGTTCAGCAAAAATAGTTTAGCTAAAATTCGCAGCTACCAAAGTCCAAAACAAGTCTAGAAATACCATCACCAAACAACAAAACAGAGACAAACTAGTCACAACCCACAAAGTAACTCTAGAAAGGGATACTTAAAGTCTTACATACGAATCACTGGATGAGGCATGAGACACTTCTTCATATTCTTCACTAAGCCAAAAGTGCCATAATACTTTGGATGACAATTATAAACTCGACCACAATGAAGGCACTTTGCTTTGCGGGCTTCTTCATTTACTTCAACTAGCTCAAAATGTTCCCAAATAGGCGATCTAGTTTTAGGACCACGAGGCATCGTTGAACCTACAAAAAAAGAAAAGATCACAAGTTAATAAAATATATTTAATTATAAATAAATAACAAAAGGAGCAAATTTTTAAACTTACCACTTGTTCAAACTATGCATCAACAATGCTAGTATCTCTTTCAACAATGCAAGTTTCTCTTCCGCTCTTTGCCATATCTAAATATAATTTGATAAAGTGTGTCATTTTAACTTACAAAGTAAACTAATTTTCACTAAAACACTCATAAAATGCAAAATCTTACCAAGTTCAATTTGCTCAAGAAACTCCAAATCTTCTTCAACATTAATTCGAGTACCCTCACATCTAAACCAATCTTGAACACAAATAAGACTTTTCACCAACCGAGGAGTCAATGAACTCCTAAATGAATCAAGAATGCGGCCACCGGTGTTAAATGCACATTCCGATGCAACACTTGAAATTGGAATGGCTAATACATCACGAGCTAGTTCAGATAGAATGGGAAATCGAGGCGCATTAATTTTTCACCAATCTAAGATTTTAAAGTCATCAGAATCATGAGACAATGGTTCTTGTCCTTCACCAATATATCTTTCCAACTCAGATTTAGCACCTACGCTTCTAGAGCCTTCCTTTTGCCTTTTCAACAATTGCTTTATTCTCACATTCCCACTAGATGAATCAGATGAAGTAGATTTATATGGAGATGATTGAAGATAACATCCTTATACTCCCCAAATAAAGAATTCAAATAAGCATCCACTTCGGCAGTTAATTTCTTCCCTAGTTCCTCCCCGAACATTTCCTCAAGTGCAAAACCAACATACTCTAATTTGTTATGAGGATCTAATACAGAAGCAACATCTTTTCAGGTTCACCCCAATATTTTTTAACTTTTCTTTCATCTCACTCAAATTAGTATCATCACTACCTAAACAAGCTTTCAAATGACTATCAAGCTCAAATATATCCTAAAAATGACAATTAAAAGTGACGTAGCGTGAACCTGAATCTTTTTCGGTGAGCTCGTCAAATCATTCAAGAAACTTTATCACATTTACCCAATCATCACATACAAATGGACCTGCAACATTCACATCCTCACAAACATGAGTAAAAAATCCATCATCAAAAAGATGAAGCTTGTCAAATGCCTTCTCAAAGTTTTGTGCGGTTTCCAACATCAAGTAGGTGGAATTCCACCTAGTAGGAACATCCAAACACAATGTTTTGCTAATTTCTGCCTCTTGATGTGCACAACATTCCCTAAACTTTAAGGTCCTTTGTGGAGATGATCTCACATACCTCACAACTTGTCTAACACGTTTTACAGAAATATCAATTTCCTTCAAACCATCTTGCACAATTAGATTAAGTATGTGAGTCATGCATCTCACATGAAGATGCTTACCACTCATCGAATTAGTTTTCCACATATCTAGTTGTTTAGACAATTCTTTGACCGTGAAATCATTCGCAGAAGCATTATCAACAGTAATAGTGAATACCTTATCCAATTTCCATTCAAGCAAACAATTACCAATAACTTTTGCTATTTCGTCACCCTTATGACTAGAGATAGGGAAAAATTTTAGTATTTTTTTATGCAACACTCAATCTCTATCAATAAAATGACCCGTCAAACACATATCGTTAATTTTTTGTAACAAATTCCATAGGTCTGTGGTAAGGCAAATTTTTGATTTTACTTCTCTGAAATTTTTCATTAGTTTAAGCCTCTATTCACTGTAAACTTGAAAAAAATCCCTTGTAATTGTCCTACGAGAAGGAACATTAAATAGAGGTTGGGCTATGCTTATAAACTTCTTAAAGCCTTTCTTTTCAACAAAGCTAAATGGAAATTCCTCCGTAATTACCATCTCAACTAAAGCCCTCCTAACTAGTTCTTGATCAAATTTCCAAAGTACCCCACCATTAATTTGCCCATCCTTTTGTAAACAATTGTGTTTGAGTATTATCAACTTTCCGTGGTATTTTTGGACACTACTTTAAATGAGTATTTAGTGATGTTGTTCCATTCAATCGTGAATCAGCCTTATAATCACGACCACAATGTTTACACTTTGCTCTATCACCTCCATTATCATCTTTAAACTTTTCAAAATGATCCCAAGCATTTGATCTACATTGGACGGATTTTCTTTTCTTTTGGGCCTTGACTAGTTTCAACTGAATTTGTAGGTGAAGAAGTAGATTCGCTTTCAGATGAACCCACCTCACTTACTCTACTTTTAACTTCTGCCATCTATAGAAAATCGAAGGAAAACAGAATTAAGGTCGGAACTCCTATAACAAATACATTTTTAGATTATTCATAGTAAGGAATTAACTGAAACTAAAACTAAAAAAAATTGAGTAATTAACATTACAAATAATAAGGCTTGATGTAAACTGCATTCTCAAAGAGTGAAGGCAGAATAGAGTAACATCATTGTGATTTGTCTAATGGCGGTACGCTGCTATTTCAAGTTTGATAATTTGATTACAATAAAGATAGAATAGGCTGAACAAACTGTTACTACTAATATGATCCAGAATTCCAGATTAGCACGTTTAACTTGAAGGGCTTCATGTTAAACATTAAGAGCTTGGAGTGCTTCTGAAACTGAAAAGAAACTCAGAAGAATGAGGTAACCACTAACTTGAGGAAGAAGGATAAGCAACAAGCTGAGCAAGAAGGCGTCACAGCAGACATCAACGGGTAGGGGTGGGCATAATACTGACCGAACCGAAAAAACCTGCGGAACCATGAATTTCGGTTTTTTGATTTCGGTTTAATTGGTTATTCGGTCGGTGCACAATTTTTAAATTATTAAATTTTGATTTTTCGGTGCGGTTTACAGTTTTGGTGTTTCAGTTTTCGGTTAAACCGAAAACTGAAATTTTGGGTATGAGTCCAAAACTTATTACCCATCTGAATTATGAAGCCCACCCAATTTACCCAAACCCGTCTGAAGCCTAACCTAAGAATTAGTGACTTACGTTACTTCCCACTTCCTAGTTATTCCCTTCCTTAGAAATCATAAATTAGGCTACAGTGCTGCCGACACCCGTTTTTGTTTGCTGTGACGCCTTCTTCCTCAGCTCGTCGCTCATCCTTCTTCCTCAGGTTAGTAGTTACCTCCTTCTTCTGAGTTCCTTTTCAGTTTCAGAAGCACTCCAAGCTCTTAATGTCTAACATGAAGCCCTTCAAGTTAACGTGCTAATCTGGAATTCTGGAATTCTGGATCATATTAGTAGTAACAGTTTGTTCAGCCTATTCTATCTTTATTGTAATCAAATTATCAAACTTGAAATAGCAGCGTACCGCCATTAGACAAATCACAATGATGTTACTCTATTCTGCCTTCACTCTTTGAGAATGCAGTTTACATCAAGCCTTATTATTTGTAATGTTAATTACCCAAATTTTTAAGTTTTATTTTTAGTTAATGCCTTACTATGAATAATCTAAAAATGTATTTGTTATAGGAGTTCCGAATTTAATTCTGTTTTCATTCGATTTTCTATAGATGACAAAAGTTGAAAGTAGAGTAAGTGAGGTAGGTTCATCTGAAAGCGAACCTACTTTTTCGCCTACAAATTCAATTGAAACTAGTCAAGGCCCAAAAAAAGAAAATCCGTACAATATAGATCAACTGCTTGGATAATTTTGAAAAGTTTAAAGATGATAATGGAGGTGATAGAGCAAAGTGTAAACATTGTGGTCGTGATTATTAGGCTGATTCACGATTGAATGGAACAACATTATTGAATACTCATTTAAAGAAGTGTCCAAAAATACCACAGAAAGTTGATAATACTCAAACACAATTGTGTTTACAAAAGGATGGGCAAATTAATGGTGGGGTGCTTTAGAAATTTGATCAAGAACAAGTTAGGAGGGCTTTAGTTGAGATGGTAATTACGGAGGAATTACCTTTTAGCTTTGTTGAAAAGAAAGGCTTTAAGAAGTTTATGAGCATCGCCCAACCTCTATTTAGTGTTCCTTCTCGTAGGACAATTACAAGGGATTGTTTTCAAGTTTACAGTGAAGAGAGGCTTAAACTAATGAAAAATTTCAGAGAAGTAAAACCAAAAATATGTTCTACCACAGACACATGGACTTCGTTACAAAGAATTAATTATATGTGTTTGACGGGTCATTTTATTGATAGAGATTGGGTGTTGCATAAAAGAATACTAAATTTTTGCAGAGAGTAACGAAATGGCAAAAGTTATTGGTAATTGTTTGCTAGAATGGAAATTGGATAAGGTATTCATTGTTACTGTTGATAATGCTTCTTCGAATGATGCCACAATCAAAGAATTGTCTAAACAACTAGATATGTGGAAAACTAATTCGTTGAGTGGTAAGCATGTTCATGTGAGATATATGGCTCACATACTTAATCTAATTGTGCAAGATGGTTTGAATGAAATTGATATTTCTGTAAAACGTGTTAGACAAGCTGTGAGGCATGTGAGATCATCTCCGCAAAGGACCTTAAAGTTTAGGGATTGTTGTGCACATCAAGAGGTAGAATGTAGCAAAACATTGTGTTTGGATGTTCCTACTAGGTGGAATTCCACCTACTTGATGTTGGAAACAGCGCAAAACTTTGAGAAGGCCTTTGACAAGCTTCATTTTTTTTATGATGGATTTTCTACTCGTCTTTGTACGCATGTTTGTGAGGATGGGAATGTTGCAGGTCCATTTGTATCTGATTATTGGGTGAATGTGAGAAACGTGATAAAGTTTCTTGAAAGATTTCACGAGCTCACCGAAAAAGTTTCAGGTTCACGTTATGTCACTTCTAACTGTCATTTTCAGGATATATGTGAGCTTGATAATCATTTGAAAGCTTGTTTAGCTAGTGATGCTACTTATTTGAGTAAGATGGCAGGGAAGAAAGAAAAGTTTAAAAAATATTGGGGTGAACCTGAAAAGATGAATAAAATTTTATTCATTGCTTCTTTATTAGATCCTCATAACAAATTAGAGTATGTTGGTTTTGCACTTGAGGAAATGTTCGAGAGGAGCCATGAAAGAAATTAACTGCCGAAATAGATGCTTATTTGAATTCTTTGTTTGGGGAGTATCAAAAAAAATATTCCAAAGGATGTTATTTTCAATCAACTCCATCTAAATCCATTTCATCTGATGACACATCTGATTCATCTAGTGGGAATGTGAGAACAAAATCTGTGAGAACAAAGCAATTGTTGAAAAGGCAAAAGGAAGACTCCGGAAGTGTAGGTGCTAAATCTGAGTTGGAAAGATATATTGGTGAAGGACAAGAGCCATTGTCTAATGATTCTGATGACTTTAAAATCTTAGATTGGTGGAAAATTAATGCGCCTCGATTTCCTATTCTATCTTAGCTAGCTCGTGATGTATTAGCCATTCCAATTTCAAGTATTGCATCGGAATGTGCATTTAGCATCGGTGGCCGCATTCTTGATTCGTTTAGAAGTTCATTGACTCCTCGGTTGGTGCAAAGTCTTGTTTGCATTCAAGATTGGTTTAGATGTGAGGGTACTCCTACTAATGTTGAAGAAGATTTGGAGTTTCTTGAGCAAATTGAACTTGGTAAGATTTTGCGTTTTGTGAGTGTTTTTAGTGAAAATTAGTTTACTTTGTAAGTTTAAATGACACAATTTATCAAATTATATTTAGATACGGCAAAGAGCGGAAGAGAAACTTGCATTGTCGAAAGAGATACTAGCATTGTTAATGCATAGTTTGAACAAGCGGTAAGTTTAAAGATTTGCTTATTTTATGATATCCTTTTGTTATTTATAATTAAAAATATTTTATTAACTTGTGATCTTTTCTTTTTTTTGTAGATTCAACTCTGCCTCGTGGTCCTAAAGCTAGGTCGCCCATTTGGGAACATTCTGAGCTAGTTGAAGTAAATGAAGAAGCTCGCAAACCAAAGTGCCTTCATTGTGGTCGAGTTTATAATTGTCATCCAAAGTATTATGGCACTTTTGGTTAGTGAAGCATATTAAGAAGTGTCTCATGCCTCATCCAGTGATTCGTATTTAAGACTTTAGGTATCCTTTTCTAGACTTACTTTGTGGCTTGTGGCTTGTGGCTTGTGGCTTGTGACTAGTTTGCCACTGTTTTGTTGTTTGGTGATGGTATTTCTAGACTTGTTTTGGACTTTGGTAGCTGCGAGTTTTAGCTAAACTGTATTTGCTGAACTTCTTATTTGAAGTATTTATCAGTTTTTGTTATTTGATGAATTTGGTTTCTTTGAGTTGGGAAGTTGCATTTGCTGGAATGGATATACAAATGCACATGCTTTTCTATTAGCAGAAAGCTAGTGTTGACTTAATTATCTTATGCGCAGGTAATTAACAATTGGTCTTTTAGTTGTCTCAAATTGTTAAATCCTTTATTGAAATGTTGCCTTGTTTGTTAAAAATGGATGGACGAGGAATATTTTATTCTGAAATCTTTCAATGGCACATGTCTATCTATATTAACTGCTAGCCATAGGCCGACCTAAAGTTCCGTAGTCTACCTCGGATATAAAAATCTTGAACCGTTAAAAACCGAAAACTAAACCGAAAATAACCGAACTGAACCTTGAAAAAACGCACTGAACCGTAAATACTTTGATTTGATTTGGTTATTAATATTACAAAACCGATAAACCGAACTGTACTTCCATAATAATTGATCGAACCGACCGACACCCACCCCTAGCAGCGGGCGTCGGCAGCACTGCAGCAGTCACTCTTCAGATGGGTAATAAGTTTTGGACTTATACCCAAAATTTCAGTTTTCGGTTTAACCGAAAATCGAAACGCCAAAATCGTAAACTGCACCGAAAAACCGAAATTTAATAATTTAAAAACCACGAACCGATCGAATAACCGATTAAACCGAAACCGAAAAACCGAAATTCACGGTTCGGCCGGTATTATGCCCCCCCCCCCCCAATGTCGATCAGGTGCGGCACCAAAAGTAAAGAGTCCGAGCAACTTAGAAAAAGAGTGATAATACTATGATTACTGCAGGAAAGAAACAGGATGGCCGAGGATGACTAGAAGAAACATTTTTACAAAGTCTAATAATCTGTTGATTATGGAGAACTTTGCATAAACCAAGATAATGGTAAAAAGAAGAAGTCGTGTATAGCATAAGATCAGTGAGACAAAGATATGTAGGGTCAAGTAAAATATGTACATACATACAAATGATTGTGACAATACCAACTTCCCCATTAGTTTTTAATAATGAAATACAAGCCTGATTTTCATTTTGCTTGCCAGTTCTATTTAACATTTGCCCGGTCTTCATTGACAGCATATATTAGGAATACTGATCAATCATTCTTTACTAAGACCTCTCCTCTCTGTAACTTTAGCATCTTGATAATGATCATCTTCTCATAATTATCATTTCAAAAGTAGTCCAAGAGATAGTGACATGTCAAATTGCAGCTTTCGAATCAATGTTAAAATTAAAACACCTTAATTGAAAAAAATTATTAATATAAAATAAAACAAAGCATAATATTAATAGAGAGAATACCAAATCTCAATTCAACATAAAGAAGGCCAAATTAAAATGAATGTATAATCCCAGGCCCTCCGAGTGGTGGAAGGAAAAAGAACTGCCTCAAATGAGCCAAAACAACGCACAAATTATCTCAACTGCACGAAGCAGTTATTTTTCTGTAGAAAAGGGTTAAACTTAAATTGGAAAACAAAAAAATTGCATTTAAAATAGAGTACCACCTTAGTCCTATGGGGAGCAAAAGTTGATTTTTAATCCAAATTAATGGCAAGTGTACCACCTTAGTCCTAGTACTTTTAGGAGAGCATTCTCACTAAAAATAAATAAATAACTGTAGTTTAGCACATAAATCTTCAAAGATCTCTAGCCCGCCCTTTTACCCAAAACCTGATCCCCACACCACACTTGACAGCACTCTATGCCGTCAACCAACCTACAGTGAGAACCTTTGACCTTGGTTTTCATAAATATGAAGTTTGAGCTGGTAGAGTTGTCTGTTCCATTATAAAGTTAGTTTGGACTTTTATTTTAACCCATGAATTGAGAGGTAATTAATAGATTTAGAAAGTTGAGCATAGTTACTATCTGGAGGGAACAAACTATATATAGCCCTTAAATATATCAACGCTTATTGCTCTACCTTCCAGCTGGTAGAGTTGTCTGTTCCATTATAAAGTTAGTTTGGACTTTTATTTTAACCCATGAATTGAGAGGTAATTAATAGATTTAGAAAGTTGAGCATAGTTACTATCTGGAGGGAACAAACTATGTATAGCCCTTAAATATATCAACGCTTATTACCTTCCAGCAATGCCATCATCAAAGACATCTAACAACTGATAGATAAACTCTTCAATATCATTGTTTGTCCCTTTTTCATAGGTTCCCTGCAATATGAAAAGTGGAAGCATACATCATGAGTTCATATTTTTCATTTGTTACTTGCAATTGAAGCTTCACAGGTAGAGACAGAATGATCCTCACTTCATCGATAGACAGATACATGTCCATATTTATGCAGTAAAGGATTAAAGGGTAATGGTTAAATGAATGAATTACAGTTTGCAAATATAACACCGTTCTCTACAACTATGTTTTTAACTCTGGATGTCCACGAGGAGAACATCAATATGCTGACAGAAACTTGAAATGGCGCACAAGGAGAAGGCATGAATTTCCAGAGAGACCTCAAATTTCAGAAGTAAAAGATAACACTTTAGAGGTTTATTCTGGTCATTTTAGGGGTATGACGGACACAAGAAAGCAAAAACACTAGCAGTTGATTAAGTCTTAAGTCTTGTGCTAAAACATCTATTCATCCCTTTTAGCTCGGCCCTAAATTAGCTCAGCCATTAAGCTTATCCAGTGAATCCTACCAACGTAGGTAGATCATGCTTCAGTAATTACTACCCTGAGTATAGGGACTGCAGTTGGAGCTGCATATGGCTCATAATTCATGGAGACAGTCTCTACATCTCTTCCCTGTTTATCATTGCATTCTTTTGGGGCTTCTATCCGAGCTAGTGCGGAATGCAATTTTATAAAAGTGGAATTTGCGCTCAAATGCAGTAAAGATGTAACTTGCATTTCCTTCTGTAGATATTGCTTCTACTTTTAAGTCCCATTCTCCATCCTCCAATAGCTTGTTCATGAATATTTTGTGGGTTGAGACTTCTAGTGCTCATCATTAAAATCTGGTTCCATATTACTCTTCTCCTTTTTTGCTCCAACTTTTGTTTTACATGCAAGACCACCGGACTATTTTGGATGGTTAGATGTTCTCCTTGCATAACCTTGCTGTCCTTTTCTATTTATTTATAGGATAACCTTGCCATGCTTAAACATGGAATTGTCGCTTCTTTTAGTAAGAATAAAGTTTATTTGGCTATGGTTGCCTCCTCTCTTAAATATCAATTGTTCTTCTCTTTCCTTATATTAGGTTTTAGCTAAAAGCCTAAAACTAGATAATAAGCTAACGCAAAACTCTAAAACCTTCCCTTCTCCATTTCTTGTATGATAATACTTGTTATG
The DNA here is from genome assembly GCA_005239525.1 of Nicotiana knightiana. Lineage (NCBI taxonomy): Eukaryota > Viridiplantae > Streptophyta > Magnoliopsida > Solanales > Solanaceae > Nicotiana > Nicotiana knightiana. Next base: position 114,226 of record ML421827.1, on the reverse strand, counting down.
TACTCGGCAAGCGTTGTCACATATCTATCCACATATCCATTCTCGTCTACTCCTATAAACATTTGTCAGTCACCTAGAATTCCGCGTACCAACGGATCCATATCTTCTCAAAATTTAGTTTTATTTTTCTCACACAATTCTATTTTTGAAGCCTATGCACTAATGATATCTTTTGTTTTCTTTCCCTCACTAATCATAACAAGATAAACCAATCACCAATTCTCTTTACTTCTAAAACTTTATCTTTAGGTCCCAGTTCAACATTATTTCCATCCTGCGCCTACTTTTATCGATCCCACAAGCCATAATACCACAGCTTATTCAGCTTGTTGGTCAATCTCTCTAACCTTCCTTCCTTCAGGCCAAGTCTCTTATAGACACGCAATATTGGTTCTTCTCCTCTTTAAGGTAGACATTAATTTCATTTACTTCCCCGTACCTAACAAAAAAGAATCTTTGACATCCATGTCAATCAGCCTATAAACCACCACCAATTTGAAATTCACCATATTGGAATAACATATTTAATCTATTCATCCAGTATGATGGATGATCCTTCTTATCTAGCATCATATCCACGCACTCTGATGGAACTAATTTCTTTACTCACACCCGTGCATGATAGGAGAATCCTTGCTTGTACTCCTTAATGCCAATGTAGTGCGTTCTAAGGAGAGAACATTACCATGAGGATAAAGGATTCATCGCAATTGATAATTTTTTACACTGATCATCAACCTAACACAACCCTCTTTTTCATCCAGGCTTGGAACTAGATATACTCTGGGAGCATATGTGAAAAATTTGTATGTGGTTTCCAAATTGTAGATGTACCTTTTTCCATTACAATGTAGCAATATTGAGGTTATTATTAGTTAATAATGTTCAACATGTTGTAATTCTTTCAGAGTGGGGCAAATTATGAATGTTTTTCGTCCTATTATTATAACAACTATGACATGTTACAATATGAAATGGATCATATCATACACTTAAGTTCGTACTCGAAAAGTCATGAATATGTGAAGGAAAATGTGTTCTTTTCATTATATATTTTAGGTCACAGGTCCAAGCAATTGTCTCTTAAATGAGTGATGGTGCCTTTAGTAAAGAATGAACTTTTATACCAAGTAGGTACAAATAAGTCATGTCATTAAGGGTAAAATCAGGACAACCTAAAAAAGAACATGTGTCACATGAAAGCAATAACAATAGAGGAATAAGATGAAAAATACTCACTTTAGCAATCACAAGGTCTTCAAATGTAAGTTTTTGATCCTTACGTTTCTGAGTGACCAAATCGAACATTCTATCACCCAACGGCCCTTCAACTCCAATATAACCCTATACATGCATAAATACCCAATTCATGATTTAATTGTAAAAAAAAAAAATGAAAATTTAACAGACGAGACATAAAATTGACAGGAAGCACCTTGAAAACAGGAGGAGAAATGTAATTTCCATTGGTTTGAGATTGTGCAGCTAGCGAATCGAACATCGATTTCAGGTCTTCCAGTTTCTTCTCGGTGAACGCTCTACAAAAGATTATCAAATCTGTTTTGAGTTTAAATTGATCAAACATATTCAAAGTTGTTGTGTTAAACAGAAATTGTCACCTCTTTGCTAAAGCAAATCGCGGATTCGTGGAAGAAGATTGAGAGTTGCCCATTTTCTGCTCTGATCTCCTCAACTCTTAGCGTTTTACTACTCTATTATTACTCTACTCTTCACTTCAAGCTGTTTCCTGTAATAAACGTGGCAGCAAGTAACCGTTTGCAGATATCTCAAGGGAAACTAGCAAATGTTAAGTGGCCCAAATCAGATCGGCTCAGGACAGACAAGTGTGTTCGCTACAAATGGAAATGTTTTAGGTAGGGGTGTTAAATATTTAAAAACGGATTAAACTGACCTAAATGTACCGTACCGGACGGATTTTAGGTTTCTTTTAATAAAATTGTATGTTTTCATATAAATATATATTTGTACCGATAATTAGGGTTGCCTTTTTATTTTATAAAATAAATCAAAAAAATATTGTATCGTAATGAATAAATTTATATGTAAAAATATATTTATATATTAAATTTAAAATAATAGAGCATTAATTTTTTCCTTGGGCTTTGAAATTATGAAAACAGTTACAAGTCAAAAAGTAATGAAACTTAAAATCCTAATACCCAAATCTATTATAGTACTCATATTGAAACTAAATTTTCAATATATTCACTAGCAAGACACAAGGTATTGTAGCAACTATGATAAGCAAACTACAATCTATTAAATATATTTCCTTTCGTATGATTGTATTTGCTCAGTTTCCTTTACATTGCTTTAGAATAGTTGATGGATCTATACTCTGGTCATCTTTCATATTTTCTTAATTCATCACCCTTTAAACAGTAAAAATATCTAGAGTGTTTTGCTAAAGTCCTATAAAGTACGTATGTTAGTGTATTCTACTTCTACTAATGGCTTTTACATGACATTTTAAAAAATACTAAAAATTAACTGAATCGTACCGATACCGAAGATAAACCAACATGATTGGGACGGTTTCGAAAAGTTTAAGTTTGGATATACATAATAGAATAACTGAAAAATTGATATGGTACAAATTTTATAAAATAACCGATCGAACCGTACCATTGACACCCCTAGTTTTAGCCAAGCTGGAAAAAATCAGCTTATTTTGAGGTGCTTTCTTTTCAAAAGTACTTTTGGTGAGAAGCAATTTGTGTTTGGTTAATTAATTTAAAAGACACTTCTAAGCAATAATTAGTGTTTGCCTAAGCTTTTAAAAAGTGCTTCTAAATCTATTTTTCTCAAAAGTGCTTTTAAAAAAAAGTGTTTATTAGAAGTTACTTTTTTCTGCTTCTCCAAAACGGTTTCTGTTTCTATTCAAAAGTATTTTTTTATCCTAAAAGTTTGGCCAAATACTTCAACTTTAGGAAGAAAAAAAAAGCACTTTTTTCAGCTTGAAAAAGCTTGACCAAACATGCTATTTGTCTGGAAAAATACTAATTTCTTGTAAAATATAAAATTTTAAAGAAATAATTAAAGATTTATTAATAGTTTTAACAATTTTATGCGAATTTTAATAAAACAGTTACCAAAACAACAACAACAAAAAAGAAATATGAAATCTAAAAGGATGCTTGTTTAATGTCACCACACATGTACACTCTACGGGCCGTAATTGAAGTTGTTCTATTTTTCTTTTTTGCTTTTACTTTGCAGTACTGGTCTCTGTATTCTATATTTTTATTTTCACAAAATATGTATCGAAATAATGTGATCACAAGTATATTATAAATAGTAGCTTTTGTTAAAAATAGAATTATAATTAAACTTTATGAGAAGTTATCACTAGAATACTGATTATTTTATGTATAATCACATTAGTTTTATTTGATGAGATACAAATATTTAATATTGGTGTATGTTTTATCTTATCATTTCGGTTTGCTTTATCATTATCATAACTCTTGTAGAAAACATAAAATATCCCTTTTATACTATAATACATAGTTATTCTGTGAGAAAATACATTTTAGAAATTATTTAACCATGAATTTTATAATTCCAGAAAAATGCATTGATAATTATTTTAGAAAGAAATTGAATATATATCGTTCATTTTCTGACAGGAAAGGATGCATTTTGTTTAAAATTTCTTTTTGTTATTTCTTTGTTGGTTTTTGTTATAGAAACTCCTTAAAAAGCAAGATATTTCTCCAGAATATAACTTCTATTAAAAATCGAATTCTGACTAATAATCGAGAGCAAAATCTTGCTCACACCGCCATACGTGAAACATCATCAATTAAGCTTTCATTCTGAAATGTCAGTACGAATACATACATAGAAATTGAGAACCAAACTTTGAAGAAAAATTAAAAGTATAATTTATATCAGGTAACACTCAATGAATAATTATACTACTATAATTGCTATAATATTTCTGAGTGACCCGAATTAACATAAACTTAAATCTTTTTACATATACTGTCCAGAAATTATACACCAAATAAAGAAAAAGGAAAAAGAAGATGAAAATGTTCCATGAACCCGTTACTTACTTTAGTATAGAAACTCTGCATGCCTTGTCGTAGACCCCAAACTTTGCTTCTTCCTTTAAATATCAAACAATATGGTATAAACAAATTAAATGCTTGAAAATTTGCTTGTAGGATGCTTTGACGTTGTCTAGCCACATAAGGATGGATAGTGTTATAACGTCATCACAACAATGAGATGACAAATACGATTTTACGGTTTCTACAACGGATGAATTATTTAGCAATTTATTTAAGAGAAAAAAAATATTACCATTGACACCTTATTCATTGGGTTGTGTTCTAAATATGTTGAATTAGAAACAATTCAAAGATTGGTGATGCTTAGAATTCCCAAGAAATTCTATACGTAGGATTTTCAATTAACAACATTCATGTAACTATTATTTAATATTTAATAGGAGGTTACTTATTAATGTTGAAAGCCAAAGGGCTTCCAATTCTATGATCCTTATTTCAATTAAATATTTTTTTATTAATTTTATTGGAATATATATTTATATTTGTGTACAAAATTGTATTTGAAATAATATCACGTTGAAGGGTATTATAATCATTCAACGTTATAGGGTTATTTTAGTCTTTTAAGTTTTTTATTTAGTCTTCATACTTATAATATAATATAATATGATGTGCAATAATAATAATGTAGTACTTTAGCTATTGTGCCATGTGACCTATAATGGTTTGGCATTAGTCGCATTTTTTAAAAATAAAATAAAAATAAATTAACCACTAAAACTAGTATTACATGTAACTCGAATAATAGAATTAAGTGCAAAACCCTTGGTCTGAAATTTTTGAAATGCTAAAATAGGTCACCTTTGTTCTTCTTTAATGTTTTCAAAATTTTCTGATAGTTTCTGAGGTAAAATACTAGTTGTAATTTTTTTCCTACGGAAGTTTAATTTCCCTAAATTGAAAATCAAACTTTCATTTGTGAGATCTTTATCTCTCTTTTCTCTCGAGGTCTCGCGGTGGTGTTACCTAACTATAAGCTAATGAAATAAAAAAAGAAAGCAACTTGCTACTAACAAAATTAAAGAAAAACAAAGGATATGACTCCTTTTACTACAGGACGTCGCCTAGTCAACGTTTAGATCGGGCTCTAGCTAAACTTTTATGGTCCACCTCAACATTCTTCATGTGTTCGATAATTTTTGAATATCAAATGAACCTCCCTAGAAGGTAATTTTAATGTGATCGGTTTTCCCTCTTTTGCAATCAGTTCCGCTATAGCATCCGCTGCTCTAGCTAACCTTTTCACGTGTGATTTCTATGTTATATATGTGCCTAAGGACATATTGGTTGAAGTACATTCATGGATAGAAATGTATTCCTACTCGTGTCTATACTATCCAATGAATACATGACGAATATATTCCACATACATACTCTTTACAAAATTATAACTTAATTAATATATTTTATATTAATTTATAATTTTATTATAATAAATTAATATGATTTAATATAAATATATAAATAAGGGAGAATCAGATCAAAGAAAGATGGATCACAACTTGTTTGGATGGTTTTTACCCATTGTATTATACAGTATTGTTACTTTAAATACAATATTTATTTTGATTGTTGCTTAAATTTTATTATATCGTTTCGTTAAATACTGTCACAACTCAAAATCCTAACATGTCGTGATGCCGCCTGACGTGGTGTAACAACCCGATCGGTCGTTTTGTTTTCTAGAATCATGATCCCCTAAATAAAACCCCCAGTATGTGCTTTTACTGTTTTTGACTTGCGGGGATGATCGGTTTGAGATTTGGAAGGGTTCATATTGAAATCGGAACACTTGACTCCTTAAGTTAGCCTTAAAAGGCTAAGTTTGACTTCGGTCAATATTTTGAGTAAACGACCTCGAAATCGGGATTTGACAGTTCCAATGGGTTCGTATGATGATTTTGGACTTGAGCGTATGCTCGAATAGGGTTTTGGATGACAGGGAGCGTTTCGACGCCTAATAGTGAAAGTTGGTTCTTAAAGTTCTTTAAAATTTGGTTTGGAATGGGTTTTGGTGATATCGAGGTCCATACGAAATTTCGAGACCGGGAATAGTTCCATAATGCATTTTAGACTTGCACACAAAATTTGGTATCAATTCGAGTAGTCTAAGTACGTTTCGGCGCATTTCGCATGAATAAAAGAACTTGAAGTTCATAAGTTTGAATCAATTGGTTTTGGGGTGCGATTCTTAGTTTTAATGTTGTTTCATGCGTTCCGAGAGTTCGAGCGAGTTCGTTTTATGATTCCAGACTTGTGGGTATGTTCGAGCGGGGCCCCGAGTGTCGATCGGACGAGGCTCGGACCAAGTTGGGAGCTGCAACAACAACTGAAGCTCCCCAGATCTGTCATAATCGCACTTGCGCTTGGACAGCCGCATGTGCGAGCCAAGCCTTGCAGAAGCAGCCAAGGGAGTGCAACCCAAGTTCCGCAGGTGCGACCCATCATCTGCAGAAACGGGACTGCAGAAGCGGGAACCCATCCGCAGAAGCGACCCCAACCGGCCAGGAGATTTCCGTAGAAGTGGACCTTTGTCCGCAGAAGCGAGGGCACAGGTGCGGCCCTATGACCGCAGGTGCGAAAATCGCTGGAGGCAGTGAACCTCATTTAATATGGACTAGGGCCATTTTTATTACATTTTCTTCCACTCTTGGGCGATTTGAGAGCTTATAAGGTAGGGATATCTGTCGCGCCCCCTCTTTCGTCGCGGAGATCGGGTTTATGACATTCGGTTGGGACAACTCTTTCCTTTTAGGAAAGGAGTTTGTGTTTTTTAGAGTCGCCACCTAACGATTTTTAAAGGTGCGTTAGGACACCAAAGGGGCTCATTTACAACTACGTTGTTAACCAGAGATAGGGTAAGGGCTTGAAATTATCCTAAGGAAAAGGTGTTAGACACCCCTCAGGATCCACAAGTGTGGTTCCCGGCCAAACAACTTTTGTGAATTTGTACAGCTTAGCAAACAAACAAATAAAGGCTCAAATAAGAGGGAATTTAAGTCTTAAGCATGCAGATGTTTGAAAAAATAGTAAAGAAGGTTAGATTTTGAAATGATTACGATCTAAGCATATAAAGGGTATCTTAGGTTTATAATAATATGGATCACATCAGTACAATACCCGATAATCACTCCTCAAAGAGGGGCTACACGTGGTATTAGCGCACCGGTCATCATATCCATATTCTACCCTTTCCCACCCCGTGAAAGTAACTAAATCGAGTGTTGATCTCGACCTCTATTGCATACTGTTACCCGTCCCTTCCTATTAGTCCCGGAGGAAGTTAGGACTTCTATCCTATAAGGGATGTTCTAGGAAGACCCTCAGGTTTGAAGGAAAAATACTAAGACGACAGATAAGAACATGTAGGAATGCAATTAGGGGGAAACACATAAAATCAGAGAAAAGGCACAAGTATACCTCCACAAGTAATGCAAATAAGCGGCACGACTCATACACAGTTAAGGTATTTTGATTCAGATCCTAAAATATGGTATCTAAATGATAATAACAAAGACAAATTTATTGCATAACTCAGAGAGGAAGTCTTAATCAGTTTTGCTTACTTATTTTATCTTGTTGATAATTAATCAGCATACATAAATAGACATATTTTCAGTTTTAACAACTTTAATTACCTAAGGCTTGCCTACGCGTAGGACAATGCTCAGTAATTACCAAGATTATTAAAGAAATTGTTTGAGTTGTTTTTCCTAAACATGTTGTACTTAGGTGTTGCATCAAATGCAGAATTATCACTAGTTGTTTAGAGACATGGTAAAAAAAATTTAGGTCCTTTTTTATGCATTGGTAATTAGGCGGAGAATGAGTCCTAAAATATGATATCTAATGCACAGATAGGGATGCAGGATGATGCATATACAGAATCCTAAGCAGGATTTCTAAATGCACAATAATTACGACATTAAGCATGATTTCAGAAAATGCAAGAGTGGCAGTTTATTTTAGTGTTGTTTACCCTAAACAAGATCTCTAAGTGTACATGGCAGCATAGAGCATGATTGCAAAGTACTGGTTATTAACACATTTTAACGCAGAATTCTCTAAGTGATATGATAGTGAGATGGACATGTTGAAAACAGTAAGTATAAGTCCTAGGGAACATGATCTCTAATGCATGAAATGAGTCCTAAGCATAGTCTCTATTGCGCAAGTAGGAATATAAACCTTATAACATATTTTCTACCCTTTTAATAGCTAAAGCATACATAGTCACCCCTTTCCTTTCCACTATCCATCCCCAGAGTTGTTTACGAGTAGTTATTACAGGCCATTTGCATAAATTACATAATTGAAATAAGAAAAAGAAGAATTTATGATATAGGGAGCCTACTGATAGGCCCAAAATCCCCAGAATGCCTCAAATGCCATTAGTTCACAGTCTTTCATATAATCCAGGTGTGTCAGAGTTCCCTAAGTATCTCAAAGAATCCCGGGCAGTGCTCACACCCAGATTTCATTGCCAAGGTAGAGTAAGTGCAGTGTGGAATGGCCAACTCTTGTGTGTCAAAGTTCAGAGGGAGCTCAAGGGTCCCAAGGCAATGCTCGCACAAGAGGAGAAGAACCTAATGACTAAGAGTATATGTGAGAGTGCTTGACATAGTTTTGAAATAGTTGAGTTGGAAAACAGTTTGAAAATGAGTAGTTTGAAATAAGTTTTGGAGAACAGAAGACTTTGCTTTTAATGAAAATAGTTTGAAAGAAAGGGATTAGGACAATCAACAACCCAGAACCACATCAGTATGCATAGTACAAGGAAGCAGTCACAGACAGGGAATGAGGGATTGGGGACAAGTAGGACACACATAGGTATAGATTTTGCATACAAGTTAGCACCAAAGAAGTACTAAGGTATTACAACACTTAACAACCACAAAAACAGTTTCTTCATAAATAGGTTCAAGCCAGAAGCTAGCAGAATCAGATTGAGGGGTGTGCTAGGGAGATAACATGCTGAATCTAAGGGAGGATAGGACAACTTAACGATCATACTAGTAAAGTGAAAGTAGACATGCTAATTACAGGGTACACAACAGAACCATAAGTAAAAGCATAGTAGAAATAGAAGGAATTGCAATATTAAAAGAAGCATGTTGTTTTTGATGCTTTAAGTTAAACTGGAAAAAAAACATACCAGTTAAATGAGAGAGTAAGGGCAGAGTGAGGAGCAGTAGAGTGAAGAACAGTAGAGTGCAAAGCAGTAGAGTGTATAGTTGCTATGTCTTGGCTTGCAGACTGAGAATAGCAAGTAAACAACAAGAATAACAAGAGAGAATATGTGTGTGAGAGAGTTCAGAACAATGTATTGTTCGTGTCTTATGCTAATGAGAGAGTAGAGTATATATAGTTTTGAAAATAGGCAGAAAATAAGGTAACAAATAAAGGTTTAGCATAATTATGGAAGTAATCACAATTAGAGTCCAATTAATACAAGTACTCCCTTCAATCAAGGAGTCACAACTCAAACGGATACCAACAGGGATAATCAAGGAAAGAAAATCAGTTGAGAAAGACTGATTTTACCATATAAGGGGTAGTAAAAGTATAGAGCATATGATTGAGTCTAAGTACAGAATATACCAATTAAGGAAAGTGCATACGAACAAATTGACAGAAGGTTTATTCGTAGAAATAAGGCAAGAGATAATTCTGGAAATCAACAAGAAAATCTCGAGTGAGATTCAAAACACAAGGAATCAGTATCAATCAAGGAAATATCGCACATGTAAGGAAATACTCGAAATCAGTAGGGAATATTGTGTAAAATCAATAAAGTAATAGTCACAGTTATTCAAAGATTAAAAATGGTAAAAACATTGCTGATTTAAACAGAATAACACATATTAAGCAAAAATAGAAACCCTAATCACACAATTAGGGATTCATATCAGAACACAACAAATAATTAAATAACCCAGCAGACAATCATGATTTAGGCAAAAGTGACGAGGTATCAGAAACCCTAACAGCAAGCATAGGGCAAAAATCACAAAATCACACAATACTCATGAATGTAGAGTAGTTATACTAGAACAGGTAAAACAATATTGCAAATAAACTCGGATTCACATATTGAACCAAGAAATTTGGGGATTTTATCAAAAATGACTCAAACGAAATGGAAAGGCTCAAATAATGTTTAAACATGGTGGAATCATAAAATAATGCTAAGAAATTAGAAAGCAGACTGTTTTGAAAGGGATTTTGAAAACCCTAGTTCGAAAACTAAAAAATCGTTTAGGAACCTGAAGAATCTTTCAAGAAAGCATGGAAAGAACTCATAATAGGTATAGATCTGTTACAGATCTAAATGAATCGGAAGGTTTAAAGAACTAGGGTTTCGAAGAGAACCCCAAAAAGATAAGAAAGACTTAAAATGTTATTGGTTTTAACCCAAAGGTCATAGATCTTACTCGAACGGCCGGAGGTGGCCGAAAATGGCATGAAGGACCATGGGTAGGAGTTGAACCCCTCCAGGTTCGTCTGATGACCTCAAAACGATGACACACGTTCAAGGGGGAGCCATAAGGTTGGTAGGTGGCGAGACCACCATGGGTTCCGACAGGGAGACGGCTGGAGAAGGGAGGTCAGTAGGTTTAGCAGGTGAAGCGTTTAGAGAGAGATGAGAGAGATGGGAGAGTTGAGACGGCTGAGAGTGAAGGGGGGAATGAGGGTTTGGGGTAGGTCGTTTAGGATTAATATGGTAAGGTGAGATCTAGGCCGTTGATTTGAATTAATCAACGACTTAGATCAAAGGGGGATTGGGCTGGGTATATTTTTTAGGATTGGGCTGGGTAGTTGGGCTAGTTTATTGGGTTAGGGGTCAGGTTTGATTTAGGCTAGATTTTAAATAGGAAGGGGCTAATTATTAAATACCCAATTAAATAGATAAAGAATTAATAAAAATAGCTAACAATTACATAAAAATGAAAATAAGGCTAAATAGGTAAAATTAAGGTAATTATCTAATATTAAAATATAAAGCGACTAACTATTGAATTAAAATGGTATAAAATGTACAATTAGGCTATAATTACAAAATTATTGTAATTTTAGCCAAATAATGCCAAATTGGTTAATTTGTGAAATAATTAAATCCTAATAGGATAAAAATGATATATTGAGCTAGGAATTATTTTGAAATTATTGATAATATAATTTATGAATAATTATTGAATTTAAAATACTGAATAAATTGGAAAAGAAATTAAATAACATATGGAAAATTATGGAAAAATACCAGTTATTATAAAAAGTGATTTTGAAGGCACATATGCAATTTTAAAATAGTTTGAGGAAAAATTGGGTATCAACAATTTCAACCTAGCTTTGTGAGGTAAGTAAGTTCTACTTGATGCGAGTTTAATACATAGATTATAGGTAGATTTCAACATGAAAATTGGTAGAAATTATCGATTTAGATGAAAAACCTAGGGTTTAATAAAAATGGGATTTTACCACGATTATGGTTATGAAACTTAGTAAAAATCATATATTTATGTTCCTAAGGTTGTGGGTAACAACTTTCTTCGAAAATTTCCAGAATCCGGGCATGTGGACCTAGGGGCGAATTTTAGGAATCTTGCATTTTGGGTTGGGTAATCACTTTAATAGTTGGGATATGAACTTTTGAGAATAGATTGATTGATTTATGTAATGTTTGACTAATTTAGATTCGTGTGGCATCAAATTTGGAGGTTTGAGCGCATTCTTGAATTGGGAAGTAGGCATTGTGACGAGGTAAGTCTCTTTTCTAACCTTGTAAGAGGGAATTTACCCCATAGGTGAACTTGATTAGTATGTGTTGTTATTTGTGGGGGATACGTAGGTATGAAGTGACGAGAGTCCATACGTAACTACTATTCCTGTTTATGTCCGGGTAGTTTTAGGTTTACACCATGCTTTGTAGACAACATTAATTGATTATGTTTGTTAATTGTGTCAAATGGAACTAAGTTGAGGATTTTTAAGAGTTTAAAAGCTTCAAGTCGAATTGTCTTTATTTTGAAAGATTCAAGACAGGATTATGATTTATTGATAAATTTATATTTGACCGCATTGCAAGTATATTCCGCGAGCGGGGTAATTCTTTCTACTACTCTCATGGGAACGGGTCGTTCGCCTCGGCAGGTTAATAGATGCATCTATGGTTCGTGTCGTTTGATCCTCGGCAGATCACAATTTATATTTATGTTGGATCGGGCCGAACGTCCTCGACGGAGTTTTGTGCGTGATAATAGAACGGAAAGTCCCTTTTTTTTAATTGGTATAAATTCGTTGTCTGAGAGATCATTTGTTTTAAATGAGGGAAGTGATTGGGTTTTTGAATATGGTGAAGAATTGTTCAGTTATTTCTTGTTCTGGATTTTATTGTTATCTCTATATATCATGTTTAATTAGAATTTCATATTATCATATTTTTGGCCCATAGTAAGTGTCGAAGTCGACCCCTCGTCACTAATTCTTTGAGGTTAGACTAGATACTTACTGGGTACATATTATTTATGTACTCACGCTACACTTATGTACTTAATTGTAAAGGATATGAGGCAGGTGCATCTGGTTACCAGTTTAGTGCGCATATTTGATCCCCATCTCGAGACTTCCGTTCTGCAGCAGCTAGAGTCTTCTGTATGTTATATTTTTCTTTCTATTTCCTTTCAGACAGTAGGCTAGTATTCTTTTGTATATTCTACTAGATTGCCCACATACTTGTGACATCAGGTCTTGGCACACACACTAGTAGACTTATGATTTTGGATTTGTTTACATGATTAAAATTTGTACTCATTTGCTCCCGTTTAATTATGTTCCATTTGCAAATTTCTAGATCTTTTTTAATAAATGAGAAAGTGTTATCCACTTAGTAATCTATTTAAACGGGAAACCACTAGTTTAACCAGTGTTGTCTTGCCTAACAATGGTGTTGGGCACCATCACGAGCTTTAATAAAATTGGATCGTGACAACATAGTATCAGAGCACTAGGTTCACGTAGGTCTCACAAGTTATGGGAAGGTCTAATAGAGTCTTGTGGATCGGTATGGAGATGTCCGTACTTATCTTCGAGAGGCTATAGGATGTTAGGAAACTACTCTTTATTCATCTTTTATCGTGCAGTTGATGGTATGCTAAGTTTCTTCCTTCTATTCTCTCACAGATGGTGAGAACGCGCGCATCAGACGTTCCTGGCACAGGAGGAGCTGCTCCCCCTATTGGTAGAGGCCGAGGCAGAGGCTGGGGGAGGGCACCGACCAGAGGTAAGGGACGAGGGCGTCCCAGAGCTGCCCCAGTAGCACCACCAGCGGATCCAGTGGAGGATCCCATCATTGAGGAGCAGGGCGAGGTGCTTGCAGCAGACCCAACCTCAGTAGATTTCATGTCAGCACCGGGCTTTCAGGAGGTCATGGGTCGTATGTTGCGGTTTATGGACACAATGACTCAGGCTGGGCTATTCCCAGCAGACCCGGCCACATTTCAGGCGGTAGGGGGAGAACAGACCCCTACTGCCTAGGCTCCAGGGTATGTAGATGTTGTATATCAGACCCCGGGTGCACTACACATGGGCGGAGCCCAGCCAGTTACCGTAGCTGCACCTGAGCCTAGACTAGCTGCAGGCGGTGATCCGCAGAAGCTATTGGACAGATGGACTAGGCTACACCCTCATATCTTCGAGGGAGAGCGACATGAGGATCCCCAGGACTTCATTGATCGGTGTAGGGACAGACTGTATAACATGAGGATATTGGAGTCCCATGAGGTGGATTTCACTACTTTGTAGTTGGAGGGTAGGGCCCGTAGATGGTGGCAGTCTTATCTTCTAGGAAGACCTACGGGTTCTCCTCCCATGACTTGGGACCAGTTTACATAGCTTTTCTTCGACAGGTATATTCCACCCTCTCAGAGGGAAGAGTTGCGAGGTTAGTTCGAGTAGGGTCAGATGTCAGTGACCGATTATGAGGCGAGATTCTCTGAGTTTTCTCGCCATGCACTTATGATACTTCCTACCGACGTAGAGAGAGTGCGAAAATTTGTTACGGGGTTGCACCCCAGTATTCGGGCTAGTATGGCCCAGGGAGTTGAGATAGTTACTGCTTATCAGCTAGTAGTGGAGATTGCTCGGAGGATTGAGGGCTACCGGCCTGGGGGTTAGAGATAAGATGCAGCAAGACAAGAAGACCCATTTCTCTGGAGAGTTTAGAGGTGCCCCGGCTAGGGGCAGAGGTCAGTTTGGGAGGGATCAGCCTAGCAGGCCCACATATCCTGCACCACCACCTCCTCGTGGTGCTCCAGTGCGACCCTATTTTAGTGATATGCCAGAGAGTTATACCGCCCACCAGCTCATCAGGGTTCTTCCAGTGCCTATTTCAGTGCCATGCCAGAGATTTCATACCGCCCACCAGCTGTCCAGGGTTCTTCTAGTGGGCATTCATGCCATCAGGGTTAGACTTTGAGGCAAGGCAGTAGAGCAGGGTCATCAGCCCATGATTGCAGCACCAGTCGTTCGACCACCCAAAGGGAGGGGACATCCGGGTATGGTCCATCCTAGAGGTGGAGGCCAGACAGGGGGAGGTCAGCCAGCTATTGTTCAATTAGGTGGAGGCTAGCTAGCCGGCGCTCCAGCTAGATTCTATGCTTTTTCGGCCAGACCAGATGCAGTGGCCTCAGATGCCGTGATCACATGTATTATTTATGTTCGTGGTAGGGATGCTTCGGTGTTATTTGATCCACGATCTACCTATTCATATGTATCATCTATGTTTTCTCATTTCTTGGATATTCCTCATGAGTCTTTGGGGTGCTCCTGTTTATGTGTCCACTCATGTGGGCGATTCTATAGTTGTGGGTCGGATCTATCGGTCCTATGTTGTCACATTCTGTGGTTTTGAGACTAGATCGGACCTTCTATTACTTGATATGACCGACTTTGAGGTCATCCTGGGCATGGACTGGTTATCCCCATGTCACGCCATCCTTGATTGCCATGCCAAGACTATTACATTAGCGATGCCTGAGTTGCCTAGATTGGAGTGGAAAGGTTCGTCTGTCAGTACATCTAGTCGAGTTGTCTCTCTTTTGAAGGCTCGACATATGGTCGAGAAGGATTGTTTGGCTTATCTAGCCTATGTTCGGGATACCACCGCAGAGTCTCCGATGATTGATTCGCTGCCAGTAGTCTGAGAGTTCGCCGATGTGTTTCCTTCTGACCTTCCAAGCATGCCACCAGATCGTGATATTGATTTATGTATTGACTTGGCTCCAGGTACCTAGCCTATATCTATCCCACGATATTGTATGGCTCCAAAAGAGTTGAAGGAGCAGCTTGAAGAGTTGCTAGCAAAGGGGTTAGTCAGGCCAAGTGTTTCCCCTTGGGGTGCACCAGTGTTATGTGAAGAAGAAGGATGGTAGTATGCGGATATGCATTGATTACCGCTAGTTGAAGAAAGTCACCATTAAGAACAAGTAAATGTTTCCGCGTATTGGTGATTTGTTTGACCAGTTACAGGGTGCTAGGGTTTTCTCTAAGATTGACTTGAGGTCAGGGTACCATCAGTTGAAGATTTAGGACTCGGATGTTCCGAAGACTACCTTCCGTACCATATATGGCCATTATGAGTTTCTAGTGATGTCTTTTAGCTTGACTAATGCTCCATCAACGTTTATGGATTTGATGAACAGGGTGTTCAGGACTTATATTGATTCGTTTGTCATTGTATTCATTGATGACATCTTGATCTACTCACGTAGCCTGGGGGAGCACGAGCAGCATTTGAGAGTAGTGCTCCAGACTTTGCGGGAACAAAAAAGTGTGAGTTTTGGTTAGATTAAGTGGCATTCTTAGGGCATGTTGTATCAGGCGAGGGTATTAAGGTGGATCCCAAGATGATTGAGGTAGTTCAGAGTTGGACTCATCCCACTTTGGCGATTAAGATCAGGAGTTTCCTGGGGTTAGCAAGTTATTATTGCGGTTTGTGGAGGGCTTTTCATCCATTGCAGCACCTTTGACTATATTGACCCAGAAGGGTGCTCCGTTCTATTGGTCCGATGATTATGACGCGAGCTTTCAGAATATCAAGACGGCCTTGACAACAACACCAATTCTAGTGGTTCTTTCCGATTCGGGGGTGTACATTGTGTATTGTGACGCTTCACTTGTTGGCTTGGATTGTGTGCACGAGGGGCGAGTTATTGCATATGCTTCACATCAGCTGAAGCCCCATGAGAAGAATTATCCTGTGCATGACTTGGATTTGGACGCGATTGTTCATGCTCTTAAGGTCTGAAGGCATTATCTATATAGGGTTCCTTGTGAGGTTTACACTGATCACCGCAGTCTGCAGCACTTGTTTAAGCAAAGGGATCTCAATTTGAGGCAGCACAAATGGCTTGAGCTACTGAAGGACTATGAGATCACTATTCTTTATCATCCGGGCAACACGAATGTAGTCACGGATGCCTTGAGCAGGAAGGCAAAGAGTATGGGTAGCTTGGCATTCATTTCAGCAGAGGAGAGGCCACTAGCTTTGGACATTCAGTCCTTGGCTAACAGACTTGTGAGGTTGGATATTTCAGAGCCCAACCGAGTCCTTGCATGTGTTGTTGCCTAGTCTTCACTATTGCAGCAGATAAGTCTCGATGGTATGATGATCCACACTTGGCATTTATCCGAGAGACAGTACTATAGAGTGGTGCCAAGGAGGTTTCTATTGGCGAGGATGGTGTTCTGCGACTCTAGGGTCGTCTATATGTTCCTAATGTCGATGGCCTGAGGGGGAGGATTCTAGAGGAGGCGCATAGTTCTCAGTATTCCATTCATCCAGGTGCTATGAAGATGTATTGCAACTTGAGGCAGCATTATTGGTGACGGAGGATGAAGAAAGACATAGTTGAGTATGTAGGTAGATGCCTAAATTTCCAGCAGGTTAAGTATGAGCACCATAGGCCAGGAGGCCTACTCCAGAAGATGACTATACCCGAGTGGAAATTTGACGCAGTTTGGGTCATTATAGACCGATTGACCAAGTCGGCACACTTTATTCCTGTGATGACTACTTACACTTTAGAGAGGCTGGCTCAGATTTATATTCGGGAGATAGTTCGATTGTACGGTGTGCCTGTTCCATCATATCAGATAGAGGCCCTCAATTCACTTCGCATTTCTACAAAGCCGTACAGAGTGAGTTGGGGACCCATGTATCTCAACATCACGTTTCATCCACAGACCGACAGGCAGTCAGAGCGGACATTTCAGATCTTGGAGGACATGCTCACAGCATGTGTGATTGACTTTGGGGGACAGTGGGATCAGTTCTTGCCTTTGGCCGAGTTTGTTTACAACAATAGTTTCCAGTCCAACATCGAGATGGAGCCGTTCGAGGCTTTATATGATCGACGATGTCGTTCTCCCATTGGGTGGTTTGAGCTCGGTAAGGCTAGGTTATATGATACTGATTTGGTGAAGGATGCCTTGGAAAAGGTAAAGTTGATCCATGAGCGACTCCGCACACCACAACACAGTCTCGACAGAAGAGTTACGCAGATCGGAAGGCGCGTGACTTATCATTCATGGTGGGCGAGAAGTGTAACTACCTGATAAGTTGTTTTGCGTTCTAGAACCCCGTGCCCCTAAATGATACTCCCCGTAGTTTCTTTTACTGATTTATGTCTTGCGGGGACGGGTGGTTCGAGGTTTGGAGGAGTTTGGAGTGGTATAGGGACACTTAATTCCTTAAGGTTGGCCTGAAAGGCCAAGTTTGACTTCGGTCAACATTTTTAGTAAACGACCTCGGAATCGAGATTCGAAGGTTCCGGTAGGTTTGTATGATGATTTTGGACTTGGGCATGTGTTCGGAACGGGTTTTGGATGACCCGGGAGCGTTTCAATGCCAAATAGTGAAATAAGAATTCCCTTAAGTTCAAATTGAGGTTTGGAACGTGTTTTTCTGTTATCGAGGTCCAAATGGAATTCCAAGACCGGGAATAGTTCTGTTATGTCATATATGACTTGCTCGCAAAATTTGGTGTCATTCCGAGTAGTGTAGGTACATTTTGGCGTGTTGAAAGTGAATTCCAGAACTCAAAATTCCTAAGTTAGATCCAATAGGTTTTGGGGTATGATTTTTAGATTCAGCGTTGTTTCGGATGTTCCGAAGGCTCGAGTGAGGCCATATTATGATTTAGAACTTGTTGGTATATTTGGGCGGGGCCTGGGGTGGGCCCGGATGACATTTGAATGTCGTGCGAGGCGAAAACCAGCATTAGAAGAACTGTTGGTGCACCAGATCTGGTGCGACCGCACCTGCGAAGGACCAGCCGCAGGTGCGAAGACTGTAGGTGCGATCAACGCCTCGCAAGTGCGACCTCAGAGGGGGCTGCCCAGTTTTGCAGGTGTGTGCCATTTCCCGCAGAAGTGGAGCCGCAGGTGCGGACTCCCTTCCGCAGGTGCGACCACTGGCCCCCTTCCCATTTTCCGCAGATGCGAGACCGCAGGTGCGAAAAACCTGAAGGCAGTGAGGTTGTTTAAAATACGGATTTAGCCATTCTTGAACCATTTTATTCAACTTGGACGATTTTGAGAGCTTGCAAAGGAGAGATTCGACCTAGCTACTGTAAGGTAGGTCATTCCTTGCATAAAGTGAGTTTAATACTTGAATTCTTGGGTAGATTAACACACAAAACTAGTAAAAATCATGGGTTTAGAGTAAGACCTAGGGTTTTGATAAAAATTTATAATTTACCAAGGAATTAGTTATGAAATCGTACAAAAACTATATAATATTGATCCTTAGGTTATGGGTAAGTATTTCCTCCGAAATTTCCGGAATTCGAGCATGTGGGCCCAGGGGTGTATTTTGGGATTTTCCAATTTGGGTTGAAATGACCATTTAAGTAGGAGAATTAGGGACTTTTGAGCATAGATTGACTTGTTAATGTGATGTTTGGCTAGCTTCAAGTTCTTGGGCGAAGAATTTGGAGTTTCGGGCGCGTTCTTGACTTGGAAAGTAAGCTTGACCCGAGGTAAGTATCCTTTCTAACCTTGTAAGAGGGAATTGTCCCCATAGGTGAATATAATAATTGCATTTTATTATTGTGGGGGCTACGCACTAACGAAGTGACGAGAGTCCGTGCGTAGCTACTATTATGTTATGTCGGGGGTTTAGGATTCACAAGCATGCTTTATGTGTCGTAACTATAATCTTAAATGTTAATTTAGGTTGCCTAATATCCTGGAATCATTAAGTGAAAATCTAGGAGGTTACATTCTGAAATTTATATTATTGAAACCTTCTTTGTAAGCAAATTCTCTACTAAATTTCTTGATTTCTTGTTAATTTAGTGTATATATACGAGAGCCCGCGTCGCATTTATGATTCGCGAGCAGGGTAGCCCTACTATTATGTCAACCGCGTCGCATGTTCGATTCATGAGCAGTGTAATAGATTCATCTATGGTTCGAGCCGTTCAACCCTTCGGCAGTACACATTTATTTTCGCGTTGTGTCAGCCGTATGTTCGCGGCATGTTATGTGTTTATTGGACGTTGGGTGTTCTATGATTATGTATCTGTTAAATACCATGAACAAATGAAAACTATGTAATTTGTATGCTAGAGAACTTGGCACATAAAGGTATTTGTAAAGGATATTTGATGTTCCTGTTTTCATTATTATTTAAGTGCTTTCTTCAATGAGTCCAAGTCTGCCTTCGCGGATAAGAAATCAAGGACTTGTCGGTAGATCAGCTAGCTCTTCCCCCTACACGTATATTGGAGCGAGTGCGGGCGCTAGCTTCCTAAACAGGATTTTCTATAAGGTAGAGGCCCGGCCGCGCGAAGCAAGAGGAAATAGGTATAGGCTGGTGATTGCTATCCCTGCTTAGCCTTACTTTTAGAACATATTATTTTGACCCTAGTAAGTGTTACGTCAACCTCTCGTCACTACTTCTTCGAGATTAGGCGGGATATTTACTGGGTACATATTGTTTATGTACTCATGCTACGCTTCTGTCCTTAATTGTACAGGTTCTGAGGCAGGTGCATCTGGGTATCTGTCCGGAGCTCGTCCCTGACTTGTACTTGGGTTGGACTTCACGGTGAGCTGCTTCTCTTGGCGATCTTCAGTAGCACTGTGAAGACTTTCTTTGCTATTTCTGTCTATATTTTTCTCAGACAGTACGACAGACTATTCTTCCTTTTGATTTTACTCTACTAGATGCTTGTAGACTTGTGACACCAGTTCCTGGCACACACGTTAGTAGACATTATTTTTGGGATGTAATCGTTAATTATGACTTTATGATTATTTATTTTGCATAAAGTTTCCTAAGTTATTCGTTCTATCAAATATTTAAACGTAAACCGAGTAAGTGTTGGAAAATATTTTGATAAGATACACGGAACTCACTAGTAGTTAAATTGTTGGCTTGCCTGATAATGGTATCGGGGGCCATCGCGACCTGGGTTAGGATTTGGGTCGTGACAACATGTTATCAGAGCTCTAGGTTCACGTAGGTCTCACGAGTTACAGGCAAACCCAATAGAGTCTTGCGGATCGGTACGAAGACATCTGTATTTATCTTCGGGAGGCTATAGGGTGTTAGGAAATATCTTTTTATTCACCTTCTATCGTGCAGTTGATAGTATGATAATCTCACTCTTCTATTCTCTCACAGATGGTGAGGACGCGCACAACCGATATTCCAAACCCGGGATGGGCCTCTACCCCCGCCGGCCGAGGCCGTAGCAGAGGTTGGGGAGGGCACCGTCCCGAGGTAGGGGACGATGGCATCCCAGAGCTGTTCCAGTTGCACCGCCAGCGGATCCAGATCAAGATCCCATCATTGAGGAGCAGGGCGAGGTGCCCTCCGTAGATCCTGCCCCATTAGACTTCATGACGGCGTTGGGATTCCAGTAGGTCATGGGCCGTATGATATGATTCATGGACACCATGACTCAGGCTGGTTTATTTCCAGCGGATCCGGCCACATCCCAGGCGAGAGGGGGAGCACAGACCCCTACTGCCCAGGCCGCAGGACATGCAACAACAGTATACCAGACCCCGGGTACACTGCCCATGGGCGGGGTCCAGCTAGTAGCAGCAGCCCCTGAGCCCAGACCAACTGCGAACGGTGATCCACATAAGCTATTATACAGATGGACCAGACTCCCCCCTCTTGTCTTCGGAGGCGAGCGTCATGAGGACACCCAGGACTTTATTGATTGGTGCAGGAACAGACTGCACAACATGAGGATACTGGAGTCCCATGGGGTAGACTTCACTACTTTCTAGCTAGAGGGCAGGGCCCGCAGATGGTGGCAGTCCTACATTCTTGGTAGACCGGAAGATTCTCCTCCCCTCACTTGGGAGCAGTTCACTCAGTTATTCCTGGAAAAATATATCCCACCCTCTGAGAGGGAAGAGCTGCGGTATCAGATGTCACTGACTGACTACGAGGCTAGGTTTTCTGAGCTGTCTCGTTATGCACTCATGATACTTCCTACTCGCCGAAAGAGTGCAGAGATTTGTAGCTGGGTTGCACTCAGGTATTAGGGCCAACATGGCCTGAGAGGTGGAGATGGGGACTCCTTATCAGCTTGTGGTACAGATGGCTCGTATGATTGAGGGTTATCGGTCGAGGAGCAGAGAGTAGGGGCAGCAGGATAAGAGAGTTAGATTTTCTGGAGATTTCAGAGGTGATCCAGTCAGGGGCAGAGGTCAGTTTGGTAGGGGCCAGCCTAGTAGGCCCCCATATTCAGCACCCCCACCACCTCCTCGAGGTGCTCCGACGAGGCCTTATTTCAGCGTTATGCCGGAGAGTTCTTACCTTCCACCAGCCATTCAGGGTTCTTCCGGCGGGTATTCTGGTCATCAAGGGTCTTCCATTCCTTATTTCAGTGCCATGCCGGATAGTTCATACAGCCCTCCAGTTGTTTAGAGTTCTTCAAGGCAGCAGGCTATGGTGTTGAGAGGTTTTTATGAGTGCGGGGATCCATGCCATATTAAGAGGACTTGTCCCAAGCTTCGGGGCAAGGCCGTGCAACAAAGTCATCAGCCTATGATTTCAGCACCGGTAGTTCGGCCACCCAGAGGTAGAGGACAGGCTGGTAGAGGTCGTCCTAGAGGTGGAGGCCAGGCAGCGGGAGCCCAGTTAGCTCCTGTTCATTCCGGTGGAGGCCAGTCGTCCGACGCTCCAACTAGATTCTATGATTTCCCGGCCAGACCATATGCAGTGGCCTCAGATGCCGTGATCACAGGTATTATCTCAGTATGCGGTAGAGATGCATCGGTATTATTTGATCCAGGATCCACTTATTCATATGTATCAGTCTTGTTTGCTCATTTCCTGTATATTCCTCGTGAGTCGTTGGGCACTCCTGTGTATGTGTCCACTCATGTGGGAGATTTTGTGGTTGTGGATCGGATTTATCGGTCCTGTGTGGTTACAGTCTGTGGGTTCGAGGCCAGAACGGACCTCGTGTTACTTGATATGACTGATTTTGAGGTCATCCTGGACATGGATTGTCTATCCCCTTATCACGCTGTCTTAGATTGCTATGCCAAGACGGTTACTCTAGCTATGCCTGAATTACCGAGATTGGAATGGTAGAGGTTCGTCAGTTAGTGCAGCCAGTCGGGTTGTTTCTTTCCTTAAGGCTCGACGTATGGTCGAGAAGAGTTGTTTGTCTTATCTTTCTTATGTGCGGGACACCACCACCGAGTCCCCGATGATTGATTCAGTGCCAGTAGTTCGAGAGTTTGCTGATGTATTTCCTTCAGACGTTCCAGGCATGCCACCGGATCGTGACATTGATTTTTGCATTGACTTAGCTCCAGGCACCCAGCCTATCTCTATTCCCCCATAACGTATGGATTCGAAAGAATTGAAATAACAGCTTGAGGAGTTGTTGGCTAAGGGGTTTATCAGACCGAGTGTGTCACCGTGGGGTGCTCCAGTGTTATTTGTGAAAAAGAAGGATGGGACTATGCGGATGTGTATTGACTACCGCCAGTTGAACAAGGTCACCATCAAGAATAAGTACCCATTGCCGCGTATCGATGATTTATCTGACCAGGTGCTCGAGTGTTTTCTAATATTGACTTGAGATCGGGGTACCATCAGCTGAAGATTCGGGACTCGGATGTTCCGAAGACTGCCTTTCGTACGAGATATGGTCATTACGAGTTCCTAGTGATGTCCTTTGGCTTGACTAAATGGATTTGGTGAACAGGGTGTTCAGGCCTTATATTGATTCTTTTATCATTGTCTTTATCGATGACATTCTGATTTACTTACGTAGCCTGGGGGAGCACGAGCAGCACTTGAGAGTTGTGCTCCAGATTTTGCGAGAACAAAAGTTGTATGCTATGTTCTCCAAGTGTGAGTTTTGGTTGGATTCTATGGAATTCTTGGGACATGTGGTATCCGGAGAGGGTATCAAGGTGGACCCTAAGAAGATTGAGGCAGTCCAGAGTTGGCCACACCCTACTCCAGCGATAGAGATCAGGAGCTTCTTGGGTCTGGTAGGTTATTATCGCCGATTTGTGGAGGATTTTTCATCCATTGCAGCTCCCCTGACTATATTGAGCCAGAATAATGCCTCATTCCGATGGTACGACGAGTGTGAGGCGAGCTTTCAGAAGCTCAAGATAGCATTGACATCAACACGGGTTCTTGTGTTGCCTTTCGATTTTGGGATGTATACAGCTTATTGCGACGCTTCACACATTGTTTTAGGATGTGTGCTGATGCAGGAGGGGCGAGTTATTTCATATGCTTCACGTCAGCTGAAGGTTCATGAGAAGAATTACCCCGTGCACGATTTGGAGTTGGCAGCGATTATTCATGCTCTTAAGATTTGGAGGCACTACTTTTATGGGATGCCTTGTGAGGTTTATATGGACCACCGCAACTTGCAGCACTTGTTCAAACAGAGGGAACTTAATCTGAGGCAGCGTAGATGGCTTGAGTTATTGAAGGATTATTACATTACTATTCTTTATCATCCGGGCAAGGCGAATGTGGTTGCAGATGCCTTAAGCAGGAAGGCGGAGAGTATGGTAGCTTGGTTTCATTTCAGCAGAGGAGGACCTCTAGCTTTGGACATTCAGTCCTTGGCTAATCGCCTGGTGAGGTTGGACCTTTCCGAGCCCAGTCGAGTTCTTGTGCGTGTCATTGCTCAGTCTTCATTATTGGAGGAGATCAAGGCTCGGCAGTTTGATGATCCGCACTTGGAAGTTCTCCGGGAGACAATGTTACAGGGTGGTTCCAAGGAGGTTTCTATTGGCGAGGATGGTGTTCTGAAACTTCAGGGGCGCGTATGTGTCCCTAATGTTGATGGCTTGAGAGAGAGGATTTTAGAGGAGACTCACAGTTCACGATATTCTATTCATCCTGGTGCTACGAAGATGTATCGTGACTTGAGGCAACACTACTGGTGGAGACGGATGAAGAAAGACATAGTGGAGTATGTGGCTAGATGTTTAAATTGCCATCAGGTTAAGTATGAGCACCATAGGCCAGGAGGCCTACTTCAGCAGATACCGATACCTGAGTGGAAATAGGAGCGCATCACTATGGACTTCGTAGTTGGGTTGCCTCGGACTTTGCAAAAGGTTGATGCGGTGTGGGTTGTTGTGGATAGGTTGACCAAGTCGGCACATTTCATTCCAGTAGCTACTACTTACACTTCAGAGAGGTTGGCCCAGATCTACATTCGGGAGATATTTTGGTTGCACGGTGTGCCTGTGTCTATTATATTAGATCGAGGTCCTCAGTTCACCTCGCATTTCTGAAGAGCAGTACAAAGTGAGTTAGGCACCCGGGTAGAGCTCAACACAGCATTCCACCCTCAGACCGACGGGCAGTCGGAGCAGACATTTCAGATATTGGAAGACATGATCAGAGCATGTGTGATTGACTTTGGAGGGAAGTGGGACCAGTTCTTGCCTTTGGCCGAGTTTGCTTATAATAACAGTTATCATTCCAGCATTAATATGGCTCCATTTGAGGCTTTGTATGGTTGGCGATGTCATTCTCCCATTGGGTGGTTTGAGCCTGGCGAGGCTAAGTTATATGGAACCGATCTGGTGAAGGATGCTTTGGAGAAGGTGAAGTTGATTCAGGAGAGGCTTCGCACAACACAGTCCAAACAGAAGAGTTACGCGGATCAGAAGGCGTGTGATGTATCATTTATGGAGGGAGAGAAGGCCCTGTTGAAAGTCTCCCCTATGAAGGGTATTATGAGGTTTGGGAAGAAGAGCAAGTTGAGCCCAAGGTTCATAGGTTCATTCGAGGTGTTGAGGCGAGTTGAGGAGGTCCCTTACGAGCTTGATTTACCTCCCAGTTTATCAAGAGTTCATCCGGTCTTTCATGTATCCATGATTCAGAGGTACCACATCAACTTCTATCACGTGATAGACTTCAGCACCATTAAACTAGATGAGAAATTGGGTTACGAGGAGGAGCCAGTTGCTATCATTGACAGGCAGGATCGCTAGTTGAGGTCCGAGAGGGTTTCCACTGAAAAGGTCCAGTGGAGGGGCCAACCAGTCGAGGAGGCGACTTGGGAGTCCGAGGAAGACATGCGGAGCAGATATCCACACTTGTTCAACACTCCAAGTATGATTCTAGACCCGTTCGAGGACGAACGTTTGTTTAAGAGGTGGAGAATGTAACGACCCGACCGGTCGTTTTGAGTTCTAGAACCCCGTGGTCCTAAATGAGACTCCCCGTAGTTTCTTTTACTGATTTATGTCTTACGGGGATGGGTGGTTTGAGTTTTGGAGGAGTTTGAAGTGGTATAGGGATACTTAGTTCCTTAAGGTTGGCCTTAAAGGCCAAGTTTTACTTCGGTCAACATTTTTGGTAAACGGCCTCGGAATCGAGATTCGAAGGTTCCGGTAGGTTTGTATGATGATTTCAGACTTGGGCGTGTGTTCAGAACGGGTTTTGGATGAACATGCATACATGAATAACAGGAAGGAGCCCCCAAAACCTCCATCTCCAAAACGAACCGTCAACGTGATACACAGAGGTGAAGAAGTAAACAGAGTGGTATGCAAAGCGGCCACGAAGTTCACAATTACACACGAAAAGCGGGTTCGTGAAAATCTGGAAGCAGATGATATAACCTTCGATGATGCAGATATCGGCGGATTAATGTTGCTCTGGTAATATTCTTACTTATTCATGACACTAACTTAAAAAGAGTGTTCATTGATCCAGGTAGTTCAGTCAATATCATTTTGCTAAGAGTCGTGGACGAAATTCTATTGGGGAATCAAGTAATCCCAAAAGCACGAGCCATATCGGGGTTTGATAACTCTACGGTTATAACCAAAGGGGAAATTGAACTTAGCACTTATGCTGAGGGAGTAATCAAAAATACCAGGTTCCAAGTCATCAATACTGACATGGCTTATAACGTAATCATGGGAAGGCCATGGATCCACAAATGAAAGCAATACCATCCACCTTGCATCAGGTAATTAAATTCCCCTCCGAATGGGGGATTCAACAAATTAGAGGCGATCAGCAAACCGCGAGAAATATAAATTCTGTGGTACACTGCAACAAAAAAGTAGAGGTGGAAGAATCAAAAGATAAGGGAATCTCCCAAGCAGGTAACACCGCCCAAACATGTATGGAAAAAATTACTACCCAGATAGGTACAAAAGGTATTATTGCTGAAATAGGTACGAAAGAAGATACTCACGAGAATGTGAATCAAGTCACCACAGAAGATGCATTGGACCACACAGATGTAGATTCCAGACCGGACATCATTCATGAACCGAAGGAAGACGAGCACATCAAAACAACTACAGAAGAGATCGAAGATGTTCCATTGTTTGAACAAAAGCCTGAATAGAAAGTGTATATAGGCACGGGGCTGAGCCCCGGTCAAAGAGGTAAGTTAATTGATTATTTAAAGGCTAACGCAGATATCTTTGCATGGTCCCACTCAGATATGACATGTATCCCACAAGAAGTGATGACTCATAAACTAAATGAAGATCCATCCTTCGTACCTGTTAAGCAGAAGAAAAGAAAGCAAGGACCATTCAAGAACCAAGTGATTGACGAGGAGGTACAGAAACTCTTGAAAATTTGTTCGATACGAGTGATAACGTACCCTAACTAGCTATCTAACACTGTGGTAGTACCTAAAAAAAATGGAAAATGAAGAGTATGCGTAGATTATACTGACTTAAATAAAGCATGCCCCAAAGATTCATTACCATTACCACATATAGATCAAATGATTGATGCCACCGCAGGTCATGAATTGTTAAGCTTTCTAGATGCGTATTCTGGTTATAATCAGATTAAAATGGATCCCTCAAACGAGGAAAAAACCTCCTTCATTACAAACAGAGGGAATTATTGTTATAAAGTCATGCCTTTTGGCTTAAAAAATGCTGGAGCCACCTATCAAAGGCTAGTGACCAAGATGTTCCAGGAACATCTGGGAAAAACGATGGAAGTTTACATCGATGACATGCTGGTAAAATCAATACGAGCGGAAGACCATTTCCAGCACCTCTCTATTACCTTTGACATTTTACGCAGGTATAATATGAAGCTGAATCCAGAGAAATGCGCTTTTGGCGTAGAATCAGGTAAATTCTTGGGTTTCCTTGTATCAAACAGGGGAATAGAGGTAAATCCTGATCAAATGAAAGCTATAGAAGAAATACTGGATGTACTTATAAACAAAAAAGAAGTTCAAAGACTAACGGGAAGAATTGCAGCCTTAGGAAGATTTATTTCCAAATCTTCCGAGAAAAGTTCTAAATTCTTTGCAGTTCTCAAAAAGAAAAATCGATTCGAATGGACTGAAGAATGTCAACAGGCTTTCAAAGACCTAAAGACTTATCTATCAAAACCTCTATTGCTGTCAAAGCCAAAGGAGGGGGAGAGGTTGTACGTCTACCTTGCCGTCTCAGAAATTGCTGTAAGTGCAGTATTGGTAAGGGAGAATAAAGGTAAACAATCTCCTATTTATTATGTAAGCAAGACATTACTAGATGCTGAAACTAGATATCCACATCTAGAAAAGTTAGCCTTAGCTCTAATCATGGCATCTAGAAAATTAAGGCCATACTTTCAATGTCATCCAATCACAGTTGTGACCTCGTATCCATTAAGAAACATACTGCATAAACAAGAACTATCAGGAAGATTAGCCAAGTGGGCCATAGAATTAAGTGAGCATGAAATAATATATCAGCCTAGGACTGCAATCAAGTCTCAGATCTTAGCTGATTTTGTCGCTGACTTTAGTAATAGCATTGTCCCTGAAGTGGAAAAAGAGTTACAACTCTTTAACGGTGCTAATCCGGGTCTATGGAATGGTTCCTCCAATATAAAAGGTGCCGGCTTAGGCATAGTCTTAATTTCACCCACGGGTGAAAAGACACGACAGACTATCAAATGTTATCCTATAACTAACAATGAAGAAGAGAACGAAGCTATCATTGCAGGAGTAGAACTCGCACGAGAACTTTCAATCGAGCAAATCGTAATCAAAAGCGACTCCCAACTGGTAGTAAATCAGATGCAAGGGACTTACATCGCTCGAGAGACTCGGATGCAACAATATCTGGAAAAGGCACGAGAGTTCGTGAGACAATTCAAAACATGGAAGGTAATACAAATTCCTAGAGAGGAAAATGCAGAAGCAGATGCATTAGCTAACCTCGCAGCAGTCACGGAAGTAACAAACAAAGACAATGCAATTGTTGTTCATCTATTCCATTCAGCGATCGACCAGGACAGAAATGAGGTAACTTTCAACAATTTAACCTGGGATTGGAGAAACGAAATCTTAATTTTTTTTCAGAATGGCATCGTACCTGAATACAAGAAAACAACTCAAGCACTTTGCCGCAAAGCTACACAGTACTGCCTCATTCGCAACTCATTATATCGCAAGATGTTCGGAGGGCCCCTAGCAAAATGCCTCGGACATAACCAAACGAATTTTGTGATGAAAGAAGTCCACGAAGGACACTGTGGAAATCACTCAGGGGCGAGATCCTTGGTAAAAACCCTAATCAGAGCTGGATACTATTGGCCTAAGATGGAAGAAGAGGCCGAGAACTTCGTATCCAAATGCGATAGATGCCAAAGGTTTGCCAATAACATGCATTAGCCAGCGGAATTATTGCATCCAATAATATCCCCATGGACCTTCATGAAATATATCTTCCCACAACTAAAGGACAAGTACGGTTTTTACTCGTGCTAACCGACTATTTTACAAAATGGGTAGAGGCAGAAGCATTCAAACAGGTTCGAGAAAAGGAAGTTAAAAGCTTCTTATGGCAAAATATAATATGCCGCTTTGGGATACCAAAGGAGATCGTGTATGATAATGGCCCACAATTCATAGGCTCGCAAATCACAAAATTCTTCGAAAGCTAGCAAATCAAACGGATCACTTCAATGCCATACCACTCCGTGGCTAATGGTCAAGCTAAGTCAATGAATAAAGTCATCATCAACAATATAAATAAGCGGCTAGATAAAGCCAAAGGAAATTGGCCTGATAAGTTACCAGCGGTGCTATGGGCATACAGAACAACTTCAAAAACAGCCAGGGGAGAAACTCCGTCCGCACTTATCTATGGCTCAGAAGCTTTAATATATGTGAAGATTGGCGAACCAAGCATAAGTTTTACAACAGCCACGGAGGAAGCAAACGATGATGAATTGAAGACCAATCTGGACCTGCTCGAACCACGGAGAGAAGCAACACAAATACGGATGGCAGCTTAAAAACGAACCATAGAGCGCTATTACAACCGTAAAGCTCATCTCAGATACTTGAAGATTGGGGACTTCGTCCTCAAAAAAGTCTTTCAATCAACGAAAGAAGTAGGCGCAGGAAAGCTAAGTCCAAACTGGGAAGAACCCTACAAAGTCCGAGGCATAGCTGGGAAGGGCGCCTACGAGCTGGAAGCTATGGACGGCAGAATCCTACCAACAAGTTGGAATGCCATCCACTTGAAGAAGTACTACTTCTAAGGAAAAGAAGTACCCCCGGTCAGGTATCACACGTTCGATTTTATTTTGAACATTTAAAATTTTACTAACCTTTATAGATGATAGGCATAAAGCTAACCCATCACCAGATGATGATATTAGACCTGCAAAGACGCGAGGAAGTAAATGAATTCCTGGTCTAGGGTTACACTTTCCGATGGACGTTTTAAAGGGTTAAGCAGTCATCATCTAAAACCTATATACCTTCGAGTCCCGTATGTTTTTCCTTTTCAGGAAAAGGACCACAAGGAAGGAATAGTCAAGTGCTCGAGATTTCATTCTTCAAAGCTCAAACACTTGGGGGACTATA
>ML421827.1:33659-69264 GCA_005239525.1 Nicotiana knightiana | reverse complement strand
TTTCGTTAATTTCATAGTTTACTATTCTAGATTAATTTTAGTTAAATATTCATACTTTAGTGTTCGCTTGAATAGATTAATTGTTTGGGTTTAATTTAGTTGATAGTTAATCACAAGTCTCTGTGGGTACGATATCTGGACTTACAATCCTATATTACTTGTCGACCACGTATACTTGCGTGTGCGTTTGGGACCAACAGTGTCAAATCGAACTAAGTTGAGGATTTTAAAGAATTTAAAAGCTTCAAGTTGAATTGTCTTTATTTTTAAAAGAATCAAGAAAGGTTTATGATTTATTTATAAATTTATATTTGACCGCGTCACAAGTATATTCCGCGAGCATCCCACTACTCTTATGGGAATGGGTCGTTCACCTCGGCAGGTTAATAGATGCATCTATGCTTCGTGCCGTTCGACCATCGACAGTGCACAATTTACATTTATGTTGGATCGGGATGAACGTCCTCAGCGGAATTTTGTGCGTGATAATAGAACGTAAAGTCCTTTTTTTTAATTGGTATAAATTCGTTGTCTGAGAGATCATTTGTTTTAATTAAGGGAAATGATTGGGTTTTTAAATATAGTGAAGAATTGTTCAGTTATTTCTTGTTCTGGATTTTATTGTTATCTCTACATATCATGTTTAATTAGAATTTCATATTATCATATTGTTGGCCCCTAGTAAGTGTCAAAGTCGACCCCTCGTCACTATTTATTCGAGGTTAGACTAGATATTTACTGAGTATATATTATTTATGTACTCACACTACACTTCTGTACTTAATTGTACAGGATCTGAGGCAGGTGCATCTGGTTACCAGTCTGGTGCGCAGATTTGATCCTCATCTCGAGACTTCACGGTGAGCTGCCTTTCGAGCCGTTCTGTAGTAGCTGGAGTCTTCCTTATGTTATGTTTTTCTGTCTATTTCCTTTCAGATAGTAGGCTAGTATTCTTTTGTAGATTCTACTAGATTGCCCACATACTTGTGACACCAGGTCTTGGCATACATACTAGTAGACTTATGATTTTGGATTTGTTTACATGATTATGATTTGTACTCATTTTCTTCCGTTTAATTATGTTCCATTTGTAAATTTCTAGATCTTTTTAACAAATGAGAAAGTGTTATCGACTTAGTAATCTATTTAAATGGGAAACCACTAGTTTAACCAGTGTTGGCTTGCCAAACAACGGTGTTGGGAGCCATCACAACCTATAATGGAATTGGGTCGTGACACGTGGTACTAGGCAAGCTGAAATTACAAAATAATTCTCACACTTTTAACAGAAAATGGATTAAAGAATTTTAAATAATAATAATTCTCATAAACAGGGATAGAAACCCAAAACTCAACGCGGAAGTTCCCGAATATCAGGGTGTCACAGAGTACATGAACATCTATACATCACAAGTCTGAAAATCACAATCTATAATAGTCTAAAATTAAATACAATAAGCATGAAGATAGGGAAGGAGAGACAAGGTCTGCGAAACGCCGGGCAGCTACCTTGGAATCTCCCAAAAGATCAAATGTGCGATAAAATCACCACCTACCGTGTCCGGAAGCACCTGGATCTGCACACTAAGTGCAGGGTATAGCGTGAGTAAAACCAACTCAGTAAGTAACAAGACTAAATAAAGAACTGAAAGAAGTGGCTAGCTTCACAGCTAAAGTTCAATTACAGTAGTTTAAACATATGAAGGTAGGCATGCTTTCAAGTTCGACAATTAAGGCCAAAACAGTTAATTCATGCCAAGTTCAACTGAAACAGAAGATAATATCTCTCAAAAATTTCAAGACAGTGATACATGACAGCTGAAGTGCAACAATAATGAAGTCAATGCATCCTCTCAGAGCAACAGTCACTCAGTCCTCCCATTCACTCCAACCTCACAATCACTTTTTCCTCACAGTCACTCATTCTTCTCAATCACTCATCACTCGGCACTCGCACTCAGTAAGTACCTGCGCTCACTAGGGGGGTGTACAAACTCCGGAGGGGCTCCTTCAACCCAAGCACTATACAAGCCAATCATAGCATAAATTAATGAAACATGTTGTGGCGTGCTGCCCGATCCCATAAATATACTATCAATCAAGCCCTTGGCCTCACTCAGTCATCAACCTCTCCAGTCTCTCGGGCTCTCAGAAATCATGATAATCAGCCCAAACAACAACGATATAATGCATCAATAATGAACAATAGAGACTGAGATGTGATATGCAAGTAAATTTGTGACTGATACATAATAACAATTTAAAAGATTATTCAACGTATACACGACCTCAGTGGGTCCCTATAGTGTCAACACATGATCTAAAAATGATTTCTAACATGATTTGCAGCTCAATTTCTCTAATACGTGGAAAATATACGGATAACAACAGATTATTCAACTACACAATTCCATGAAATTGACCAAGTCACAATTCCTACGGTGCATGTCACACGCTCGTTGCCTAGTATGTGCGTCACATCAAAACCAAACACATGACGCATAATATGTGGTTTCGTACCCTCAGAACCAAATTTAGAACTGTTACTTACCTCAAATCTCTACTCCAACACACCCTTGCCTCGTGAAACGGCCTCCAAATTCCTAGAATCTAGCCATAAACAATTCCATATAATCAATACGGGCTAAAGGAATCAACTCCATAAGAAGAAAATGCTAAGTTATTAATCAAAAGTCAAAAGTCGGTCCCCGGGCCCATGTCTCAAAACTCGATAAAAGT
Organism: Nicotiana knightiana; assembly: GCA_005239525.1. Lineage (NCBI taxonomy): Eukaryota > Viridiplantae > Streptophyta > Magnoliopsida > Solanales > Solanaceae > Nicotiana > Nicotiana knightiana. Next base: position 66,525 of record ML421827.1, on the reverse strand, counting down.
CACAAAACCTGAAATCCCATTCAATCACGAGTCCAACCATACCAAATTTATCAAAATCTGACACCAACTCGTCACCCAAATCTCCAAATCCCTAGCCTCAAACTCCCAATTTACACCTTAAATACACACCAACTAGGTGGGAAATCAATGGGGAAACAAGATTATTGACCAAAAATGAGCAAAACAGACTTACCTCAAGAATCCCCTCAAAAATCTTCTCAAGAATTTCCAAAACTGACCTCAAAAGGTTTAAAATGAAGCAAAATCGTGAAATTTAAGTGTTCTGTCCAGCACTTCCGCTTTTCCGCTTCTACGGAAACTTAAACGCTTAAATTAAGGGAAGATAGAAACATTCTGATGGGTGATTTGGAGCACTCCGGGAGTGATCGAGATTTTAGATATTGTAGGTGCATAAGAGTATGGGAGATCAAGAGGGTAATGTGCAGGGGGTATAGCGATCGGTCCAGACAAAATTCCTGTAGAATTTTAGAAGAGTGTGGGTAAGGCAACTTGGAATTTCTCTCTGGGCTGTTTAACGTTATTTTTAGGATGAAGAAGATGCCTGAAGATTTGATGTGGATTACGATGATTTTGTTGTATAAGAATAAGGGTGATATCAAAAATTGCAACAATTATAGGGGTATCAAGTTGCTAAGTCATACGATGAAATTTGCAGCTCCGTCGAAAAACATTCTCCAACATCGTAGGCTTCAACAATATCTTCTCCTATGAATGATACCTCCTCATCAGGAAAATACGTTTTTAGGGGTTCGTATTCTCCTTCTACAGGATTTTCAGCAAGATGATCTGCCAATGCTTGTCCTTTGACTGCTTTCTGAGTTACATAGATGATGTCGAACTCGCTCAGTAAGATTTTCCACTTGGCCAGCTTCCCAGTAGGCATGGGTTTCTGAAAGATGTACTTCAGGGGATCCATCCTTGATATGAGATAGGTAGTATAGGCACAGAAGTAATGTCTTATCTTGTGAGCTATCCAGGTTAGAGCGCAGCAAGTGCGTTCTAGCAGAGAGTATCGTGATTCATATGGAGTGAACTTCTTACTCAAGTAATATCTGGCCTGCTCCTTTGTTCCCGTCCCGTCATGTTGTCCCAGAACACAACCAGAAGCTCCATCTAACACTGCAAGGTAGAGTAGTAGTGGGGTATGGTTTCCATGTATATAGGGTTATTTTGGTCAATGCCAGGATTTTGGGTATAGTGGTGATCATTGGTTGAATTTTGGGGATCGGGGATAGGCTGTGGGGTATATTGAGTCAGGAGATGTTGATGTTGAGGCGGTGTAGGTACGAGTAAAGGATTTTGAGGAGGGGTCATATATTGGTGGAGTGTGGGAGGATTCTGCGGGCGTTGGTTGGGTGTGTTTTGAGGAGGTACTGGGTTTTGGGTATTTGGATGGTTGATATCCGGGAAATTTAGTGTGAGGGAGAGGTTTGCCAAGTTACGGACCTGCTCAAGCTCACCTTGTAGTTCAAGTATTTTCTTTTCAAGACACAAACCAAGTCATTTGGGGCCAGAGTACTCTGACCATCAGAAGTTTTTGCATTCTCAGCATGTGTTGTATTGTCGCCACTCATATTATCCACTTTCCCTTTGCCTTTTGATGCACTTGGAGGAGAAAGATGTGGAGGGCCTCTAGATTTGGTGTGATATGCTGATGATGCCAGTATGTGTGAACCAACCTTAGGGGATGAGAATAATTAAAAGGAAAGAAAAAAAACAAAAGGTAACCAAGTTAGTGAAAGTTCTGAAAAATGTTTGCAGTATTTAAACACATATTGCGGGAATGTAAATTCGCGTCCTAATTTGGGAGCCTCGTTGTGCTCGAGGTAGGACTAGCGACAAGCAGATTTGGAGAATTTAATGCCAATAATTGCCTCATTTCACTAATGCAATAAATAAGGTGAATCTAAAACGACAATAACGTAAGTCGTTAATGGCACTTGGCCTTATTACATTTGAAAAGTAAAAACGAATAATCCTAATCTACTTGGTCCCAGAAGGACCTTCTCCAGTCCTGGTTCTCTTGGCTCCATCGATCAGGTTCCCCAGATCGCGCATGTTCAGCAGTAGGTATGCCCTGGCGAGATGCTCTCCTTCGATACCTTCAGCATTCTGGCAGTCTACGACTCTTTTCCTCATCTTCCTTTCCAACTCCATCAGACCCTGATCCAAATATTTTAGCCTTTGATTCGATCTGGTAGCCATTTCCCCATTCACTGATTAATTCCATATTAGTCTTGTGTTGTTCCAGATGCTCATCCTCGGACTCGCGAATCATTTTGCTCAGTGTGTTATACTTTACATGTGCTTCAGCAGTTTCATCTATGACTCTGTTTCCTCGACCTCTGGATCGACTATTCCCGCTATGAAGTCCTCCAACCACGATGGGTAAAAGTATGCCCTGCATGATATCGATTTGGCTCGATGGTGTCCCTTTCCACAATAATCTTCAAGTGCCACATATGTTGAGCTTCACATTTATATGGGATGTCATCATCTTGGAAATCCGCCCTGTAGTGACTCATTTTGGAGACTCGCGATATAATCTATTTTTTACCAGCTTGTCTCATGACCCCGATAAGAACATAGGGGTGTATACCCCTTTACCCGATCAACACCAAGTGTGGAGCGTCCCTGGATCGGATGATGAAATCATTGGTGGGGAACCACTCAAACATCCAGTGAACCTGGTCCTCAGTCAAGTTGTCAAAAAATTGCACCCATTTTGTAGCATTCTCTGGTTGAGCAAACCTGTCTGGGATAAAGGTCATTCTCTTGGGTGATGAAACGCTATGTGATCGTTCCACGGTCTTCGTGGAAACTCTTGGCGGTATTGACCTCTATGGAAATGTTCTAGCAACCAAAATTGTAGTAGCAGATTACAACCCTCGAAGTGTTTGAACCCCTTCTGGCAGCGATCTAAGGCCCGATATATGTCTGCTATAATCATAGAGACAATAGTATATGTTTGTCCCTCGATTCCCCCAATTAAGGCTTTGGTTACCATGGCCAGTGTGGTGTGAATTCTGTCCATTTTGCTTGGGAACACTATCATACCCAAGATGCAGACGATAAACACGAAAACCCTGCGATGAATCCAACCCAAGGAAGTGATGGAGAACTCGTCACGAAAGATACGGTAAGATTTGTTGTGACCGTATCGTTCATAAAGGAAGTCGAAGGGTATATAGGACTTCTTCAGACACACCAGGTCGTCATTCTTTTTTAACCCCATTATTTTTAGAAACCCTTTGGTAGTGCGATTTTTCAGCACTAATAAACCAAGACTATCCCAAGGTAGTCCAGAAAATCCCCCTATTTCCTCCAAAAGAGGGGTCATTTCTATGTTGTCAAACGAAATACGGTCTTTTCTCCGTCCCAGAACATAGTGGCAGCTTCCATCAATATGTTGTTTGGTTGGATATCTAATAAGGAAGGTAGGTTTCCAAGGACTCTTTTCACATGGTATTTATCGCTTGATGGGAGGTCTTCCCACCAATCTAGCAACAATGGTGGTATGTTACGGACCATGTCGAACCTGGGGACTTCGTGCCTCATTTTCTGCAAAATAAATAAGGCTAGACCCTTTCCCCTTCCAGATTCGACTATTTATACATTAATGATTAGCATATTGTTACTTATTTCTCCAAATTAATGCATAAATCATGGTTGCATCCGTTGGGATTATGAAAACCCCAGTGGACTTTGGACAAGGCTTTTCTTAAAGGGTTATTATGTGGACAACATATTAATTCAGGCTAGGTTTGACCATGATTCATGTACAGTTATAATCAGAGTAAGGTTTTTATAGAGGTCTAGACTGGTACCCTCAAGCGGACAACTTGAGAGGGAAAGGCACGGAACCGTCGACTACATGGCTGATCGACTAGTTTTACCACAAATAAGTCTTTCCAAATTCAAATAGGGTGATATAGGAAGAGCCAAAGACTCATCAAGCGTTTCTAAGGTATTAATTACGCACGAGTGGAATATGATGTTGAGCATGATTTATGCAATAGAAAATAGCACGTTTTCACGTATTTGCACGATGAAGAAATGATAAATGCGGTATTTAATAATTGTAAAGGTATTTAAGAAAGAAAACAAGGAGAAGAGTCAGTTTCCATAGTAAAGAGTAATAAAACGGGATAGAGAAATCATAAATGGCTAAAGATAGGCAAATAAATTCACATAAAGTGGGAAAGGGAAAGGGGTATGCAACTATTTAACGGAATAATAAAGACATGCTTAAAGACTAATTCAAAAAATCAGATTCGTTATGGTAAGAGCCTAAAAAAAATCCCCAGCAGACTCGTCATACTGTCGCACCCCTTTTTCCTCGCGAAATCGGGTTTCGACATTTTTGGGACAACTCCTCTTTTTGGGATGGGTTTAAGGAATTGGAAGAGCCGCCACCTAACAGATGAAAGTGCATTAGGGCACCTAGAGCAGATAACTCATATAACCAGTTTACATCACCAGAGATCGGGTAAGGGCTCAAATTACCTTGAGGGGAAGGTGTTAGGCATCCCTCGAGGTCCACAACAGTGGGTCCCGGCTGAACATAAATTAAGTGAATTAGTCCAAAAAAAGGGGAAGAAAACAATTTGAGCAAATACAATATTCAATCTATTTTAAGCAGGAGTATACAAAAGGGGGGGTCCTAAGTTTTTTAGTCTATAGGATTACCCCGTGCAATACTTTGTAACCCCCTCAAGTCGGGGTGTTACTCATAGTATTAATGCATGGACTATCATCTCCTTACTACCCAATTACTATCTTTAAGTTGTTACTTAAGCGTTCTAATAGTTTCTAGCTCGTTCCTTATGCGTGCACTACCCATCCCTTACCTATGGCCCTGGAGGTATTAGGACCTCTATTTGGGATAGTTCTAGACCAACCTATATTACTTAAAAATTTGAAATCTAGGCGACAAACAAAAATAAATAAGACTTTCAGATAAGGAACAAGTATGGGCTCAAATTGACCTCCACACAGACACAACAAAAGCACGCGAACTTTATTAACTTTGGAATCCTATAGGCAGGATATCTATGTGAGAAAACAAAGTGCAGAGACAATTTTATTAAGGCGAGAATTACGACCTATTTGTTTGCCTACTGGTTTTATTCAGCATGAATCTGGGCATTTCAGGCAGTAATATATCACAATTATAAACCCAGAATCATTATTAAGTCCTACAGATATATATGCCTAAGTGATTGACAATAGCGATTGAATTCAGAATCGATCGATAGAATCCTATAGGCATGATTTCTAAATGCTGAATTGACTTAAACCTTATAGGAATGATTTCTAAATGCTGAATTGACTTAAACCTTATAGGCATGATTTCTCTTAATGGTATATGGGGAGAATTTAAATAGATTGTCAGGAAAGATAATTAGCATAAACAATAAGGTCCTATAGGCATGTTTGCTAATGCACGTGTGTTGAAAACATGTATAGATCCTATGAACAGGATTTCTAATGTACAGAATTAAACGAAAGTCCTATAAGCAGGATCTCTAGTATGCAAATGTAAAATACAGGATNCCCATCTTCACTAAATATCTCCAAATATGTTATTACAGAGTTATTACAACCCAGAATATCAAATGAATTACATAATGGTAATAATTACACCATAGGGAGCCTTCATAGGCCCAAATAAACATGGGAACCAGGCCTTCCACCATAATAACAACACAGTGATTCCTCAACAGTCCATTGGAAACAGGTTTACAGCGTGTCAAAGTTTCCAAGGGCCACAGGGACCCCGGGCAATGCTCACACCAGAACCACATATTCAGAAAGCAATTCATAAGAGATTGGAAAATGAGCCCCCAGTGTGTCAGAGTTCAGAGGAGTCTCACGTAGACCCTAGGCAGTTCTCACACTGGGGTGGTTGAGAACCTAAGGGACTAGGAGTGGGGTTTTAAAATCAGTACATGAAAGGGAGAAGGGGCAGGTTTTAAAACAATTGGATTTCAGAAGAAACAGGATTCAGAACATGGAGTTGCAGGCAGAACTGCACCAAGAAAAACAAACATAATTCATGGTCAAACACATAGCTCAAATAAATTGAAGTATAGTTAAGCTAAATACTCATGCTAGTACTTAAGACAATCATGGCTTAATCACAGAAGTAGTTAGGAAAATAATTGAATTGGCCAAATACATGAAATAAACAGACAGGGCAGAGGAGTAAAGCAACAAATTGAATGATTACATGTTCATGGTGTGCAAAGTTCAGAATAGGTGTAAGATTAGTGCATGAAACAAATTAAACCTTAGGCTAACTTATGAAAGAATTCATATTATTCAAAACAACTTAATACTAAATTAACAAAGTTACTAAATGGGATCATAGAATCATGTAAACGACATAATCATACTGGAAATTAAAGCATGCTAGTGGAGCAAAGCATAAAGAATGAAATTACAAAGGGTTCAGGCATACCAGTTAAGTGAGAAAGCAAGTAAATGTGCCACAACAGTTAAAATCTAGAACCACTTGACCTTAGCTTTCAGCCGGCCAAAATCAGAGACACTTAGCACATAATTCAGAATAAGAGAGCCTAAGTTTTTAGTGAGAATATGAGAGTTCGAGTCTTGTTAAAAGGGAGAGGGAGAAGGGCTTAAATAGCACTGAATTAAGCAATAAATAAGGTAATAAGTCAATCATATACAATTAAGGGATGAAAAATAATTCTCAGAACCAATTAAAATCGGGGTTTAGTCACTTAACAACCATAACAACGTGTAACCAAGCGAGTACCACTCAAAATAAGGAAAGTATCGATTAACAGGCAGTCTCAAAGAAAATAAGGTAAGGAAATAATGGAAGCATGGTAGGTTGAATGTAAATAAGGAAAACATCAACATCATACGAGAAAGGTAAGAGTAAACGGAAATCAGTAGAAGATTTCAAACCCTAGAATCGGTAGTAAAAATAAGGTACATAATGTAGACAAAAGGATGTTCAAAAGGAGAACCATAAAATCAGCACAAATATCACATAATGAACCTAGACATGAGTCTTATTCAAAAACAGAATCGATCTATATTTGATTTAACTAAGATCTGAAAAACCCTAATTTTAAGTAAACATAAATTGATAGAGCAATAAAAGCGAAGAATCATTTTTTTTAATAAAAAGAACATAAACATATAGTTATTAAAGAAAACATAAGATTCGAACCAAATCTGGTTCGATTAAAGAAGGTTAAAAACCCTAGTTTTAGGTAAGCCCCATAAAATCGCTAAAAATAAAGACAATCAACTACATGTTGCATGCAATGAACATAGACCAGAAATTATTCAAGAGAAGCACATAATTGAACTAGATCTGGTTCAAATGGAAAAGGGTCTGAAACCCTAATTTAGGGTAAGTAAAAGAAATCGACAAAAATAGGCAGATTCATGCATAATAGGACGAATATAGACGGAAAAGTACTTAAAATTAAAGCTTGAACCAGTTTTTGTTCGAACCAAAGGGGATCTGAAAACCCTAACCTTAGGGTTAAGTACGAATCAGTGAGAGATGCGGAAATTAATCGTACTTATAAAGAGCAATTGATGAACACAGACGAAATAAGCAGCAAGTTAAGGATTTGAACCAATTTTGGTTCGATTTTGCTTACCATATTAGGCAAATAATCATGTAATACCATCAACGGGTATTCGTTAGGGAGGAGGGGCCAATATGGTTAGGAGATGAGGAGGGAATCTCATCAGAGGCGGGATTAGGGGAGTGATTTTGGGTGACGACGACTTAGGGTTTTGAGAGGAGAAGAGGAAGAGATGAGAGAATACAGAGGCGGCGTTTGGTGGGAATGCATTAGGGTTAGGGATGTTTGGTATAATTAAAGGGGTCGGTTGTTTGGGAGTCGTTGATCTCGAGAGATTAACGGTTGGGATTAGATTTTTAGGTCGGGTGGGTTAATTTGGATGAGTATGGTTCTGGTTGGACGGGTATGGGCATTTGGGTACTAGGCTTAGTGTATTGGGCTGGGGTAATGGGTTAGGCTAGGTCCGGAATAAATTAAAAAGGGGCTAGATTTTAAATATCTAATTAAATTGATAAAATAATTTATAGAAATAATTAATAAATAATAAAAAATGTCATTTGTGCATGAAAATGATCTGAAATAATTACTTAACATTATAAAAAATATAAAAGGTCATTTTTCTGTGTAAATAAGGTAATTATGCATATATGTGGCTATTATCGCGACATATTGCAATTATAGCCTAAAGATGCAAATATAATTATACATAAAAATTTTAAAGCTTAATATGAATATAAATGATAAAAATTAAGTAATAAATCATTATAAAATTATTTTTGATGCATTTAATAATTATTTAGATAATAACAATGTCGGAATAAATTGATTAAAAGCCTTTAAAAATTATGAAAAATTATGGAAAAATGCTGGTTGATGCTCATGCACTATTTTGAAAGTATATATGTATTTATAAACTATAAATTGGGAAAATTGGGTATCAATAGATGCATTTATAGTTCGCGTCGTTCGACCCTCTAGCGGTGCACATTTTATTATTTTGTTGGATCGGGTCGTACGACCTCGGCATTATTTGCGCATGCTATTTGCTTGGTACTTTCTGTGGTTTGAACTACTTTAAATGTCTTGAAATATAAATTGTTAACCAAAATGATGGAAACTGTAATTTTAATTATGAAAGGACCTGTCACTTCCTGTTTCTATCTGTTGTTTATTCATGACATCCATTCTTAGTCTCACACTTAATTATATTATTTTGGCCCTAGTAAGTGTCGAGTCGACCACTCGTCACTACTTCTTCTAGGTTAGACTAGATACTTATTGGGTACATTGTTTATGTACTCATACTACGTTTGTGTACTTAATTGTACAGGATCTGAGGTAGGTGCATCTAGCTACCCGCCTAGTGCGCGTTCCTGATACTTGACCGAGATTCCACGGTGAGCTGCCCCTTTCTGATGTCGTTCAGCAGCATGTCGGAGTATCTCTTTTGTTATTTGTTGTTTATTCTGTTTCAGGCAGTAGGATAATTATATTCTTTTGAACATTCTACTAGATGCCCACATACTTGTGACACTAGTTCCTGGCACACACATTGGTAGACTATTCTTTTGGGATGTAATCACTTAATTAAGACTTCTTTTGGTCATTTCAGTTTTGAATTGCCTAAATTATCCATTATTATCGAATACTTTAAATTTAACTTAAGTAAATGTTGGAAATGTTTTGGTAAAAATAAATGGAACCCATTAGTTGAATAGTGTTGGCTTGCCTAACATCGGTGTTGGGCGCCATCACAACCTAAATGGAAATCGGGTCGTGACAACATGGTATCAGAGCACTAGGTTCACGTAGGTATCACAAGTAATGGGCAAACCTAATAGAGTCTTGCGGATCGCTATGGAGACATTTGTACTTATCTTCGGGAGGTTATAGGGTGCTAGGAAACTACTCTTTATTCATCCTCTATCGTGCAGTTGATAGTATACTAAATTTCATTCTTCTATTCTCTCACAGATGGTGAGGACGCGTACGGCTGACGTTCCAGTCCCGGGAGGATTTGCTCCCCCGTTACTAGAGGCCGAGGTAGAGGTCGGGGGAGGGCACCGGCCCGAGGTAGGGGAAAAGGGCATCCCAGAGCTGCCCTAGTTGCACCATCAGCGGATCCAGCAGAGGATCCTATTGTAGAGGAGCAAAGCGAGGTGCCCGCAGCAGATCTCGCCCCGGTGGATTTCATGGCAGCGCTGGGCTTTCAGGATATTATGGGTCGTATGATGTTGTTCATGGATACTGTGACTCAGGTTGGTTTATTTCCAGCGGACCCAGCCACATCTCAGGCGGGAAGGGGAGCACAGACCCCTATTGCCCAAGCTTCTGGACATGCAGTTGTGGTATATCAGACTCGATGGGGCCCAGCCAGTTGCAGCAGTAGCACCTGAGCCCAAGCCAGCTGCGGACAGTGACCCTATCTTCGGAGGTGAGCGTCATGAGGACGCTCAGAATTTCATTGATAGGTGTACGGACAGACTGCACAACATGAGGATATTGGAGTCTCATGGGGTTAACTTCACTACTTTCCAGCTGGAGAGCAGGGCCCGTAGATGGTCGCAGTCTTATGTTCTTGGCAGACCAGCGGGTTCTCCTCTTATTACTTGGGGCCAGTTCACACAAATGTTCTTGGATAGGTACATCCCGCCCTCCGAGAGGGAAGAGTTGTGGTATCAGTTTGAGCAGCTTGAGTAGGGTCAGATGTCGGTGATCGATTATGAGGCGAGGTTCTCTGAGTTATCCCGCCATGCACTTATGAACTTCCTACTAACACAGAGAGAGTGAGGAGGTTTGTTGCAGGATTGCACTCTGGTATTAGGGCCAACATGGCCCGAGAGATTAAGATAGGGACTTCTTATCAGCTGGTAGTGGAGATTACTCGCAGGATTGCGGGCTACCATCTGATAGGTAGAGAGTAGGGACACCAGGACAAGAGGTCCCGATTCTCTGGAGAGTTTAGAGGTGCCCCAGTTAGGGGCAGAGGTCAGTTCGGGAGGGGCCAGCCCAGCAGGCCCCCATATTCGGTACCCCCACCACCTCCCCGAGGTGCTCCAGTGAGGCCTTATTTCAGTGCGATGCCGGAAAGTTCTTACCGCCCGCCCGCCATTCAGGGTTCCTCCGGCGGGTATTCTGGTCATCAGGGTTCTTCCAGCGCTTATTTCAGTGCCATGCCAGAGAGTTCATACCGTCTACCAACCATTTAGGTTTCCTCTAGTGGGTATTCATGCCGCCAGTCCTCAAGGCAGCACTCTATGGTGCCGAGAGGTTGTCACGAGTGTGGAGATCTGGGTCATATGAAGAGGACTTGCCCCAGACTTCAGGGCAAGGCAGTGCAGCAGAGTCATCAGGCTATGATTACAACACCGGTTGTCCGGCCGCCTAGAGCCGGAGGACAGGTTGGTAGGGGAAGTCCTAGAGGTGGAGGCCAGGCAGGGGGATTTTAGCCAGCTACTATTCAGTCAGGTGGAGGCTAGCTAGCCGGCGCTCCAGCCAGATTCTATGCATTTTCCAGCCAGACCAGATGCATTATCCTCAGATGCCGTTATCACAGGTATTATTTCCATCAGCGGTAGGGATGCTTCAGTATTATTTGATCCAAGGTCTACCTATTCATATGTATCATTACTGTTTGCTCATTTCCTAGATATCCCTCGTGATTCTTTGGGTACTCCTGTTTATGTGTCCACTCCTATGGGTGACTCTATGGTTGTGGATCAGATCTATCGGTCTTGTGTGGTCACATTCTATGGGTTTGAGACTAGAGAAGATATTTTGTTACTTGATATGACCGACTTTGATTTCATCCTAGGCATGGATTGGTTATCTCCTTATAACGCCATCCTAGATTTCCATGCCAAGACTGTTACTTTAGCCATGCCCGAGTTGTCCAGTTGTAACGACTCGGCCGGTCATTCCGTGAAACTATCCCCATTTCCCCTGTTTCTACTTTATCGTATGCTGCTTAGCCTATTTATGTTGTGTTGGGTCGGTTGGTTCGGGTTTGGAGTGGTCGTGGTGAGAACAGAGACACTTAGTCTCTTAAATTAGCTTAATAGTTAAAAAAGTCAACTGATAGTTGACTTATTGGTAAACAACCTCGAAATATGGATTTTATGGCTCGGATAGCTTCGTTAGGTGATTTGGGACTTATGAGTGTGTTCGGAATGAAGTTTTGATGTCCGGTGTAGAATTAGGCTTGAATTGGCAAAAGTTAGTTTTTGGCGACTTCCGGTCGGCAGGGGAAAATAGGTAGGGGGTCGGAATGGAATTCTGGAAGTTGGAGCAGGTTCGTAATGTCATTTTGTATGTGTGTGCAAATTTCCAGGTCATTCGGACGTGTTTTGGTTGGTTTCGGCATCATTGGCGGAATTTAGAAGTTTCAAAGTTCATAGGCTTGAATTTGATGTGATTTTGGTGTTTTTGCGTTATTTTTGGTGTTTCGAAGGCTCGACTAAGTTTGAATGAGGTTATGGGATATGTTGGTATGTTTGGTTGAGGTCCCGAGGGCCTCGGGTAAGTTTCGGCTGGTTATCAGAGTGTGTTTGGCCTTAGAGGGACTGATGTAGCTGCTGCAATTTTTGCCCACTGATTTCCTTATATGCGATCGCAATAGTGGGCATGCGATCACATAAGTTTGTTCTGAGGCAGTGTTATTTTCTTCTATGCAATCGCCTGTGTGGGGCCGCGATCGTGTACGTGAGGGAGGGGAAGCAATGCGATCGCGTTTGGTCTTGTACTATCGCGTAGGGTAATTTTATGGGGCAGCAGATTTGTTCTTCGCGATCACGTGGAAACTCCCGCGATCGCAGTGAAGAAAGAGACCTGGGCAGACAGTTTTTAAGTTCTAATTTCGGGGGGTTTTGTCCATAACTCAATATTCCATTAGAGAGCTCGGGGGAAGGAGAATTTGGACGAGATTTTCAGTGGGATTCTTGTGGTAAGTGTTCTTCAATCACTTTTTGTTTAATTTCATGAATTAGTCTTGATTTTTACCATGCAATTTGAGGAATTAAAGTAGAAATTTGGGGAAAATGGTAGGGAGAATTGGAAATTTCTTTTGATGATTTGAGTGGGCAATTGAGGTCGGATTTTTGTAAATTTGGTATGGGTAGACTCCTGAGGGAATGAGGATTCTAGTTTTATAATTTTTATCGAATTCCGAGATTTGGGCTCGGGGCTTGGGTTTGATCAATTTCGGAATTGTGCCTAATTTTGATAGTTTTCGATTGGGGTTCATCTCCCATATTTTGATGTTATTGATTTGATTTGTGATAGAATCGGAGCATTTGGGAGCCAATTCGAGGGGAAAGAGCATCGCGGAGTAGCTTTTGGGCTGTTTTGAGATAAGTAACGGTTGTAACTCTAAACCTCAGGGTATGAAACTCTGGTGTTTTATATTATTTTGGTAAATGAGGTGACACACATGCTAGGTGACGAGTGTGTGGGCATGCATCGATAGGGATTTGTGACTTGGTCCGTCCCGTAGCGACTATTAAGCCACGTATTCAATTTGAAACCTTACGACATCCTGTATTTTAGAAATTTATACTTGTTTATGGGCTGTGAGCCATGTTTGGGGCCTTGTGCCGACCTGTTTAGGCCCTCAAAGGTACTTTTACACTATTCTCACACTATCATGATAGAACAATTGTGAACTCAGTCATGTTTTCTACTTGTTGTTATTTTCATTATTATCACATTGTTTTGAAACTTTGAGAGGTATTTTGGGCTGAGTCCCGTGAGTTGAGATGAATTGCCCGAGTGGCTTGTGAGGATGACTGAGTGAGGCCGAGAGCCGAGTATGTGAGGACAGTTATGGATCGGGCTGCACGCTGCAACAATATATATTATGTATGGATCGGGCTGCACGCCGTAGCAATATATGTTATATATGGATCGGGTTGCACACCGCAACAATATACATATTGGACCGGGATGCACGTCGCAGTAAATATAGCATTTGGGCTGTAGGAGCCCCTCCGGAGTCTGTACACCCCCAGTGAGCGCAGTCAACTATTATATCGATCGGGCTGTAACAGTATATATATATATATATATATATATATATATATATGTGTGTGTGTGTGTATGTATATATATATATATACATATATATATATATATGTATGTATATATATATATATATATATGTATGTATATATGTATTGGATCGGGCTGCCCGCTACAGCAGTTGTGTGTATTCCTGGTACTTGTTGAGTACGAGTGTTTAGTATGAGCATAAGATACTGATAGTGGAGTCACGAGCGACTGAGGGGCTTTCCCGAGAGGCTTTATATGTGAGTGATATTGTGCCCGAGGGGCTTATATATTATGAAACTACTGTTTTCACTCTTCCTTACACTGAGCCTCTGATGATAACGTTGGACAAATATTTTTATACGAGATTTTAAATGAAAACTGGAGTTTTATGAAATATTCATAATGTAGATTCCTAAATTGATTTATTTATTTCCACTGTTACTTATTATATGGATTTACATGATTTACAAATGCTCGTCACTACACTCAAGTTTTTAGTTACTTTGATTACTTACTGAGTTGGCGTACTCACGTTACTCCCTACACCTCTGTGTGCAGATCCAGGTATCGGACCATCTCACAAGTTGATCTTCGGACGTGCTTGGAGTTTGTTCAAGGATCGAGGTAGCTTCTCAGCGTTACCAGCTCACCTCCTTTCCTTTCCTCAGTTCATAGTTTTTGTCTTTCGTACTTCAGACTTTTGTAGTAGAGTGTTACCTTATTGTACATTTTATCTATAGTTCTAGATGCTCATGACACTTGACTCCAGGTTTTGGGGTAGTGTATAAATTGTTTATCTCATTTTGTTGTTTTAACCTACTAGTTTTGGAAATTATGAGATATTATGATAGTCTGTAATGGTTGGCTAGCCTAGTTCCATTATAAGCTCCATCACGGCCGGCATAGGATTTGGGATCGTGACAAGTTGGTATCAGAGCCTAGGTTACATAAGACTCAACGGTCATGAGCAGGTTTAGTAGAGTCTTGCGGATCGGTATGGAGACGTCTGTACTTATCTGCGAGAGGCTACAGAACCCTAAGGAACAATCTCATTTTTCTTGAATTCTGTTGTGCCATTTTGTTGTTTTTGGAAAGCTAAACTTCTGTTGTTTCATTCTCTCACAGATGTTGAGGACTCGCGCTACCGATCAGAGTGATCAGCCACCAGCTAGACCAATGAGAGGTCGAGGCCGTGGTAGAGGTATGGGGCCAGCCGGGGCAGTACTAGTTGATCCCCCTACTATTCAGGATCAGGTTCCCGCTGTAGATGCTCCAGCGGGACAGGCTCAGGCACTGGCGGTTCCTATTGTTATTCCGGGTCTTCAGGAGACCTCGACTCAGATCTTAACGGTATGTACCACCCTTGCTCAGGTAGTAGCCGCTACTTCTCAGGCCGGGGGAGGCAGTCAGACTCTAGTTGCCCGGACAACTGAGCAGATTACTCAGGGCCATCAGACACCGGGGGTGGTTCCAGCCCAGCTGGTTGCTCCAGTTCAGGACTTCGTGGTTCCAGCCATGCCAGATGATGAGCAGCGTAGGCTGGAGAGGTTTAGTAGACTTCAACCTCCGACATTCAGTGGTGTTGAGGGCGAGGATGCCCAGGGTTTTCTGGATAAGTGTCAGATGATGCTTCGTACTACTGGGATTCTGGAGACCAGTGGGGTCTCGTTTGCTACTTTTCAGTTTTGTGGTGCTGCTTTCACTTGGTGGGAGTCTTTTGAGAGGCGTAGGCCTGTTGGTTCAGCGCCCCTCACCTGAAAACAGTTCTCCATTATCTTCTTGGAGAAGTATATACCCCAGTCTCATAGGGAGGAGCAGCGCAGGCAGTTTAAGCAGCTGCATCAGGGGGAGATATCAATGACGCAGTATGAGATGCGGTTTTCACAGTTGGCTCGTCATTCCACCGAGTGGGTCCCTATTGATAGGGAGAGGATTAGGAGGTTCGTGGATGGCCTCACTTATCAGTTCCGCTTTTTTATAACTCGGGAGAGGGTATCAGGTGCTACCTTCGAGAAGGTTGTTGATATTGCTCGAGATATTGATTCGGTTCACCGCCAGGAGTGGGAGGAGAGGGAGGTCAAGAGGCCTCGTGAATTGGTTGGTTCTAGTGGTGCTCTTTCCAGGGGGCAGATTCAGCATGGTAGAGGTCGTTCGTTCTGGCCTCCTCAGTCAGTTTGCCCAGCCTATAGTGGTGCATCTTCAGGGCATGGTCCCCGCAGTTCTCAACCAGGCCGTTCTTCATTCGGTTCCCTTCCAGCCCAGAGTGTAGCTCGAGCACCATCAGTTCATGGTTCCTCTATGCATGGTTCTTCTGGTGGCCATTCTGGTGCCAGGGGTTCCTTTCAGTCCCCGTCTCCAGCTCCAGGGAGTTGTTATGAGTGTGGAGAGTTCGGGCATATGAGGAGGCAGTGTCCTCATCTTCTTGAAGTTCCATCTCAGCTGAGGAGCCAGCCTTCGACTTCAGCTCCAGTTATTTCACTACCCACCCAGGCAGCTAGGGGTGGTAGTCAGTCAGCTAGAGGTTGCCCTAGAGGGGGAGGTCGGGCAGGTGGAGGTCAGGCTCGTATGTATGCGTTTCCAGCCAGGCCAGATGTTATGGACTCCGATGCAGTAATCGCAGGTATTGTCTCAGTCTGTCGCCGAGATGCTTTGGCTTTATTTGACCCTGGTTCTACATATTCTTATGTCCCGTCATGTTTTGCCCATTTCCTAGATATGCCCCGTGAGTCTTTAGTTACGCCTGTTCATGTGTCGACTCCGGTGGGCGATACTATTGTTGTGGACCGTGTGTATCGGTCGTGTGTGGTATCTATTGGGGGTCTGGAGACTCGAGTAGACCTAATGCTACTCAGCATGGTTGATTTTGATGTGATATTGGGCATGGATTGGTTATCTCCGTGTCATGTTGTTCTTGATTGTCACGCTAAGACCGTGACCTTAGCTATGCCAGGACGTCCGAGGGTTGAGTGGAGAGGTTCTTCTGAGTATGTGCCTAGCAAGGTGATTTCCTACCTGAAGGCCCAGCGCATGGTTGAGAAGCGGTGTTTATCGTATCTGGATTTTGTGAGAGATGTCAGTGGTGAGACTTCCGCTATTTATTTGGTTCCTGTGGTCCGTGACTTTCTGGACGTGTTTCCTACAGACCTGCCAAGCATGCCACCTGACAGGGACATTGATTTTGG
This sequence comes from Nicotiana knightiana, assembly GCA_005239525.1. Taxonomy (NCBI): domain Eukaryota; kingdom Viridiplantae; phylum Streptophyta; class Magnoliopsida; order Solanales; family Solanaceae; genus Nicotiana; species Nicotiana knightiana. The sequence continues at coordinate 49,703 of ML421827.1, read as the reverse complement.
TATTGACCTGGTGCCAGGCACTCAGCCTACTTCTATTCCACCTTATCATATGGCACCAGTGGAGCTGAAGGAATTAAAGGAGCAGCTTCACGAACTCCTAGATAAGGGGTTCATTCGGCCTAGTGTGTCACCTTGGGGTGCACCAGTGTTGTTTGTGAAGAAGAAGGATGGTTCTATGCGCATGTGTATTGATTATCGGTAGCTGAACAGAGTTATGGTGAAGAACCGGTATCCCTTGCCTCGTATAGATGACTTGTTTGATCAGTTGCAGGATTCCAGGGTATTTTCCAAGATTGACTTGCGTTCCGGCTATCATCAAGTGAAGATTCGGGGATTGGACATTCCGAAAACTACTTTCAGGACTAGATATGGTCATTATGAGTTTCTGGTTATGTCATTCGGGCTGACCAATGCCCCAGCAGCCTTTATGCACTTGATGCATAGTGTATTCCGGCCTTATCTGGATTCTTTCTTCATCGTGTTTATTGACGATATCTTGGTGTATTCCCAATCTCGGGAGGATCATGAGCAGCATTTTTGAGTTGTGCTTCAGACCTTGAGGGAGAAGAGATTGTATGCAAAATTTTCGAAGTGTGAGTTCTGGCTTGATTCAGTAGCGTTCTTGGGGCACGTGGTGTCCAGTGAGGGTATTAAGGTTGATCCAAAGAAGATAGACGCGGTGCAGAGCTGGCCTAGTGTCACGCCCCAAAACCGAGGGACAAGACCGGCGCCCAACCGGATGATCCCGGTCAAGCGAACCTGGATTGCCTTTCCTGACCAACGCGTTACCCCGTATTTACAATATACATCATTCCACATGAATTAGCAATTTATAGTTTAAACATGAATCTACTACTTGAGTTCATTTCATCCTTTATTATTTCAACATTTGATAATCAAAACATACCATAATTCCGAATCGGACCCCGATTACTAGTAAACACATTTACTGCCCAAAATACATATATGCACAACCCACATCATGTCTACGGAGCCTCTAAGAGTACTAAGGGTTTACACAATAATTGCCGGCAACAAGGCCCCGACTATACCTTAAAAGACATAACATACACAAAAGAGATGATATAGACTACACACGGCCCCGAGAGGAAGTGGGGCTCACCGGATCTGCTGAAAGTATGAAGGGGAAACACCACTATCGGCGGTCTAAGCTACCTGTTGTGGAACCACCTACATCCATATAAAGGATGTAGCGCCCCAGGAAAAAGGGACGTTAGTACCGTTGAATAGTACTAGTATGTATGAACAAAGTTTATTCCAAGTAGAGTCAAACATTACACAATTGGAAGACAGTCAAGGTAATCACACAAGTACCACACAGATATACAGATAGTTGCAAATGAAGAATTCCACCGTTACTCATTTCAATTATTCATCTGTTGCGCGCACAACCCGATGCCACCGTACATTCTCATCTCACCCTTATTAGCTCTCCACCCTTATTACTTCGTGTTGCGGTGCGCAACCCGATCCCACCGTACAATCACATCTCACCCTTATTATTTCATGTTGTGGCGCGCAACCCGATCCCACCGTACGTTCACATTTCATAACAACAATAACCAACAATTATATCACAGGGATCTTCATCATCAAGAACATTAGTTCATATCAACCAACAACTATATGAAGTCAAGGCACAATTATCTTTACCAAACAGTAATTCACATATGGTGTTGCCATCATTATTTAACTCAACTAAATCAATCCACAGTTTCTTTTCATCATTTGCCACACTCGGCTCTTAGCAATTAGATACCTTTCCACATTAGAGTACGTTAACCTTCTTTCATTTAGTAGCACATACTGCCATATTGACATATTCGAAACATTTAACGAACCTTACACATGGTAGGATAAGCACAAAGAATCACCCTTCATAAACTCAATTAGCATGGTAATCGACTTAAGAAAATTAGAGAATGAACCCGTACACCTCGACGTAGCAGGACAATCAATTCACATATGCTCAAGCAAGAATTTAATATCGTGTGCTCGGACACCAACAAGGTAACTCTATAAAGATTAAAGTTAGCCATACATACCTTGAATCGGAATTCCCCTTTAATTTCCTTCCACAATTCACCGGACCTTCTAGCACCTTCGATCTAGTTCACAATGTGGCATAACTGAACTTAGAATTAGGAATAATGATCATGTCTTGAACTCACTTGAGCATTCTATCAAATACTAGGTGTTCATTTAGATTAAATAGCCTCTTTTTAGTGAAAGATTACTCTAACCCATTTGCTTTTACTAGATTATGACTAGTTGGTTACATGCATGCAAGACTCCTACCCCCATCTTCATGAACCCACCTAACCATGTTTCATTTTAACAAAAATCTGGAAATTAAGGTTGATGGGGTGGAAGCTTATCTCTTGTAGTGAAGAAAATGGTGTCCTACTTGATCAATTCCAGGCCTGAGTAGTGATGGATGAACAAATTTGATGAAGTTGGAACTCTCTCTCTCTAGAACCCACTCTCTCCTCTCTCTAATTTATCAGAAAATGAGCTTAAAATGAAAGGGATGGGTGTTTTAATGAACTGGGGGTTGGGTATAAAATTAGAAATTTAACAGTCCCGAAGCAGAAATGCGGTCAGGAATGCGATCGCATTCCTGCTATGTGGTCCGCATTCATGTCGCATAAATGGCCCTCAAATGGGCCAAAAAGAAAAGCAGATTGCCCAGGTATGCGACCAATATGCGGTCCGCATACCTGTTATGCGATCGCATAGTGCGTCGCATAACTCCCTCTGCAAAAGTCAAGGTGCAAGAATGTGACAACTATGCGGCCCGCATTCGTGAAATGTGATCTCATTCTAGGCCGCATAGTTGTCCTCAAAATGGACAGCAAACTGTCCAGGTATGCGACCACTATGCTGCGATCGCATAGTGGACCGTAGACCTGCGCAAATCTGGAAAATTGTATCTTTTAAGTCTCAGGGTACTTTTTACTCAAAAAGGGTCTGTTTTAAGAATTTCTACAGTTATAACAACACGGGGACCTATTTAGGCATTATTTTTAGCCATAAAATTTTACGGGTCTTTACATTCTCCCCCACTCAAAAAATAATTCATCCTCGAATGAGGATCGGGGAATCACTAGAGTAGGAAATACACAAAATAAGCCAACCCCCAAATTTTTACTTACTCCGATATTTCCTGAAAATTTCGCAAGAGTTTCCTTTGTAATTAGGCCTATCTACCTTTCAGAGAGCCCCCGAATCACATTTTAACCAATTCCACACATTTTTAGTTACTCTATCGACTTGCACATAATTGGTCATTTCAACAAGCTACGTATAATTCAATTACTTCCATAAGCCTCACATAGTTCGGTTGACTCCACAAACTTGCATATCATTTAACTATCACATGAATTGCACATAATTTACCTCACTTCAAGGAGTTGCACATTACCCAAATAATTACAACATACACAAATATGGCACAACTTGAGAAGTTACAATAGTAGGACAACTAGGGGAATGGAGAGTTCTTGCACAAAATTTAGCACAATATATAATTGCTTAGGAATGACAACTTTCAAAACCACTACCGGACTTATTCAAACAGGTGGGCATATTTCTCTTTCATTTCATTTTCCGCTTCCCATGTGGCTTCTTGGATTTGTTGACTCCGCCATAATACTTTAACAGAAGCAATCTCTTTGTTCCTCAATCTACAGACTTGCCTATCAAGAATCGCAATTGGAACCTCTTCATATGACAATCCTTCATTAATTTCAATCGTCTCCACCGGCACAATGGCGGATGGATCCCCAATCACCTTCTTCAACATGGACACATGAACACTGGGTGCACTAATGACATCTTAGGGAACAATTCCAGCCTATAAGCCACATGTCCTATCCTTTGAGCTATCCGATACGGCCTGACATACCTAGGGCTCAATTTCCCTTTCTTCCCAAACTGCATTACTCCTTTCATGGGAGACACCTTCAAGAATACCCAATCAACTACTTGAAACTCCAAATCTCTTCGACAAACGTCCACATAGGATTTCTGACGACTCTGAGCAGTCTTCATCCTTTCCTGAATGACGTTAACTTTTTCCATAGCTTGGTTCACAAGATCCGGTCCTAGCAGTTTCGCCTCACCCACCTCGAACCATCCAATCGGAGACCTACACCTCCTTCCGTACAATGCCTCAAATGGGGCCATCTGAATACTAGCATGGAAACTATTATTATAAGCAAACTCTATAAGCGGCAAGTGATCATCCCAGCTACCCTTTCAATCTAATACCCAAGCTCGTAACATATCTTCAAGCGTCAGAATGGTCCACTCTTCCTGCCCATCAGTCTGTGGATGGAATGTTGTGCTGAGATTTACCTGCATACCCAAACCTTGCTGAAATTTCTTCCAAAAGTTAGTTGTGAACTTGGCCCCTTGATCCGAGATAATAGACACTAGAGTGCCATAGAGCCTGACTATTTCTTTGATATACAACTGAGCATACTGTTCTGCAGTATCGATGGACTTGACTGGCAAGAAGTGAGCTGATTTCGTGAGTCGATCCACTATCACCCAAATTGAGTCAAACTTGCGCTGAGTGCGGGGTAACCCTACCACAAAGTCCATATTAATCATATCCCATTTCCACATTGGTATTTCCATAAGCTGCGTCAACCCACCGGGCCTCTGATGCTCGGCCTTCACTTGCTGACAATTCGGACACCTAGCACAAAGTCCGCCACACCCCTCTTCATACCATTCCACCAATAAATCTCTTTAAGATCATGATACATCTTCGTAAAACCTGGGTGTACTGAATACCTGGAATTGTGAGCCTCTGCCATTACCCTTTCCCGAAGATCATCCACGTCCGAAACACATTCTCCCTTGGCACCGCAAAACACCATCATCATTGCCGAGTGAAAATGATGTAGTCTTATGATTCAGAATTGCCTCTCTCAACTGTACCAATGCTGGATCTATGAATTGCTTTTCCTTGATTTCTATTACAAGTGAAGATTCTGCTCTGTTACGCACCACGATATTCCCTTCATCTGAGGTCGAAAGACATACCCCTAAAAGTAGCCAACTGATAAACCTCCTGAGCCAAAGGCCTCTGACCTGTTTCCAAATGATCCAAGCTACCCATGGATTTCCGACTAAGAGCGTCGGCTACCACATTCGCCTTTCCTGGATGGTACAAAATATTCATATCATAATCCTTGAGCAATTCTAACCACCTCCACTGCCTCAAGTTCAACTCCTTTTGTTTGAATAAATATTGAAGACTCTTGTGGTCTGTGAACACGTCCACATGGACCCCATAAAGATAATGCCGCCAAATCTTTAAGGCAAACACAACCGCCACGAGCTCCAAATCATGTGTCGGATAATTCTTCTCGTGATTCTTGAGTTTCCTAGAAGCATACGCTATAACCTTCCCGCACTGCATCAACACACACGCCAAACCAACCCTTGAAGTATCACAATAAACTACAAATCCCTATGTACCCTCTGGCAAGGTCAACACCGTCGCCATAGTCAATCTCAATTTCAATTCCTGAAAACTCTTTCACAAGCATCGGACCACTGGAACTTAACCGCCTTCTGCGTCAGCTTAGTCAATGGGGAGGCGAGGGTAGAGAATCCCTCCACAAATCTTTGATAATACCCAGCTAGACCCAAGAAACTGCGAATCTCTATCGGGGTCGTTGTCCTAGGCTAATCCTTTACCGCTGCAATCTTTTGGGGATCAACCTAAATCCCTTCCCTGGAAATAACATGGCCCAAAAAGGCGACTGATTCTAGCCAAAATTCACATTTTGAAAACTTTGCATACAACTGGTGCTGATGAAGAGTCTGCAGAACTTCCCTGAGGTGAGTAACATGATCTTCCTGACTTCGCAAATAAACAAGGATATCGTCAATGAAAACAATCACAAAGTAGTCAAGAAACGATTTGAAAACCCAATTCATAAGATCCATAAAAGCTGCTAGGGCGTTGGTTAGCCCAAAAGACATTACCAGAAATTCAAAGTGCCCATATCGAGTCTTGAAGACAGTCTTAGGAATATCCTACTCCCTGATCTTTAACTGGTGATACCCGGACCGCAAATCAATCTTTGAGAAGAACCTAGCACCTTGCAACTGGTCGAACAAATCATCTATCCGAGGAAATGGGTATTTGTTTTTTATGGTGACCTTGTTGAGCTGCCGATAATCAATACACATCCAAAGTGACTCGTCTTTGTTTCTAACAAAAAGAACCAGTGTGCCCCAAGGCGACACACTTGGCCGTATGAAACCCTTTTCTAATAGATCTTTCAATTGCTCTTTTAACTCTCTCAATTCTGCTGGCGCCATTCGGTAAGGTGGAATAGATATTGGTTGCGTATCTGGAAATACATCAATCCTGAAATTGATCTCTCTATCTGGAGGAATCCCAGGAAGCTCGTCCAGAAATACTTCAAGAAATTCATTCACAACAGGCACAGATTCGGGAGCAGGCACCTCTGAAGTGGTGTCCGCAACCCGGACCAAATGGTAGATGCACCCTTTTTTGCTCATCTTAGAGCTTTAAGGTAGGAAATAAATCTACCTCTTGGCACAACATTATTCCCCTCCCATTCGATAATTGATACATTAGGAAACTCGAGCCTCATAATTCTGGTTCAGCAATCGAGTTTAGCAAAGCACGAATAGAGCCAATCCATCCCCATAATTACATCAAAATCTACCATTTCTAACTCAATAAGATCGTCTGTGGTATCCCGACTACGCACCGTGACAACACAATTTCTACGGCCGTAATAGAATCACCAACCGGAGTCGACACAGAGAACGGCTCGTGAAGCTGTTCAGGTTCTATCCCAAAACTTGAAGCAATAAATGGAGTGGCATATGACAAAGAAGACCCGATATCAATAAGAGCATAAACATCATGTGACTGAACATTCTGAATACCTGTGACAACATCTGGAGAAGCCTCCGCACTCTGATGACCACTCAAAGCATAGAACCAACTGGGTCCCCCTCGACCCTATGCTCCACCCCTAGCTGTACCGCGCCCTGCTGGAGCTGGAGGGCGTGCTGAAGATGCAGCGGCTGAAGAGCTGGATGGCTGAGCGGTACCCCTACCCGCGCCCTGACTGGGTGCGCGGCAGTCTCGCTGGATATGGCCTCTCTTTCTCTGCATCTATAGCATACCGGTATGTCCAAGTAACAAGGCTCAGAATGAGACCTCCCACACTTAGGCCATGGGACCCTCCACTGCTACTGGAACCTCCCATCTAAATGACCCGACTGATGGAACCTTCTGCTATCTGAACCTGGTCCAAAGCGACCCCCCTGCTGATAATTGTGCCCTAATGATGGGGCACTGGCTGAGGACTGAGAATAGGACTGGGATGGCCCTGATGACCCTATCCCAAGGGCTGATTTCCCACCTACAACTGAGCTCCCAGGGTTGCCCGTTGTCCGGGCCCTACTACCACTCTCTCCATCCTTATCTTCAACTTCCGAGCCTCTGTGGCCTGGGCGAATCCCACAATCTTCCCATAATTAATATCCGAATGCAAGGCAGCTTTAGCAGCTTCATTAACAACCAAGGGACCAAGGCCCTGAACAAACCGTCGAACTATGGACTCCATAGTCGGCATCATGTGGATGGCATATTTGGACAGGCGCACGAACTCCATGTGGTACTCCCACACACTTATGTTGCCCTGCTTAAGGACCTCGAACTTCGCAGCACGGGCTGCCATAGTCTCGGCAGGCAAGAAATGATCCATGAAGGCATCAACAAACTCATCCCACTTCGCCGGAGGGCTCCCCTCCCTACGAGAGCTCTCCCACATCTCAAACCACGAATACGCTTCTCCCTTTAACCGATAGGAAACCAACTCAACCCCATATGTCTCTGTAGCCTTCACAACCCGGAGAGTCGTGTACATTTCATCTATAAAATCCTGAGGATCTGCCTCTGGGTCGGTACCTGTGAACTCTGGAGGGGCTAACCGCAAAAACTAGTTGACTCTGGAATCTGAAGAATCCCCTTGCTCACCAGAGGACGCAGGGGCAACGCTTGATCTTTGGGCCGGGGAGGCCACTAGCTGGGTCAACATCTGAATAGCTCCCCTAAGGTCCCCATCAGAAATACCGGGACCGAAAGATGGGACTGAGGAAGGATCAGGAACATCAGCGGGAGGGACTGTAGCACCCTCCGCTGGAGCAGGAATAGGAATATCTTGGCCAGGGATGGAAGAGTCAAGCAGATTGAGGGTCGGGGAATCATTCTCAACCGCACCATTAGATAAAGAATTCACGACCACTCATGGGGTGGCATTGGCCTCTGGGCCGAGTCGGGCTCTCTTCTTGGGTGACATTTACTGAAAATTGGAACAATGCACGAGTTAGAGATAGACAACCTCATCTTTCACCACATCGCACGATATAGAGTAACAATGAAAGGGTATTTTCCTAAATGTCCATGCAGCCCCCTAATTATAGATGTGGTCGAATACACACCGATAAGAAAGGCTCTACTAGACACGGCTCCGAGACATCCTAGTACACTTTTAAAAACCTTAGGCTCTCATACCAAATTTGTCACGCCCCAAAATCGAGGGACGAGACCGGCGCCAAACCGGATGATCCCGGTCAAGCGGACCTGGATTGCCTTTCCTGCCCAACGCGTTACCCCGTATTTACAATATACATCATTCCACATGAATTAGCATTTTAGAGTTTAAACATGACTCTACTACTTGAGTTCACTTCATCCTTTATCATTTCAACATTTAATAATCATAAAACATACCATAATTCTGAATCGGACCCCGATTACTAGTAAACACATTTACTGCCCAAACTACATATATGTACAACCCGCATCATGTCTACGGAGCCTCTAAGAGTACTAAGGGTTTACACAATACTTGCCGGCAACAAGGCCCCGGATATACCTTAAAAGACATAACATACACAAAATAGATGATATAGACTACACACGGCCCCGAGAGGAAGTGGGGCTCACCGGATCTGCTGAAAGTATGAAGGGGAAACACCACTATCGGCGGTCTGATCTACCTGCTGTGGAACCACCTACATCCATATAAAAGATGTAGCGCCCCCGACAAAAGGGACGTTAGTACCGTTGAATAGTACTAGTAAGTATGAACAAAGTTTATTCCAAGTAGAGTCAAATAGTACACAATTGGAAGACAGTCAAGGTAACCACACAAGTAACACACAGATATACAGATAGTTGCAAATGAATATTTCCACCGTTGCTCATTTCATTTATTCATCTGTTGCGGCGCGCAACCCGATCCCACCGTACATTCTCATATAACCCTTATTACCTCTCCACCCTTATTACTTCGTGTTGCGGCGCGCAACCCGATCCCACCGTACAATCATATTTCACCCTTATTACCTCTCCACCCTTATTATTTTGTGTTGCGACGCGCAACCCGATCCCACCATACGTCCACATTTCATAGCAACAATAACCAACAATTATATCACAGTGATCTTCATCATCAAGAACATAAGTTCATATCAACCAACAACTATATGAAGTCAAGGCACTATTATCCTTACCAAACAGTAATTCACATATGGTGTTGCCATCATTATTTAACTCAACTAAATCAATCCACAGTTTCTTTTCATCATTTTCCACACTCGGCTCTTAGAAATTAGATACCTTTCCACATTAGAGTACGTTAACCTTCTTTCATTTTGTAGCACATACTTCCATATTGACATATTCGAAACATTTAACGAACCTTACACATGTTAGGATAAGCACAAAGAATCACCCTTCATAAACTCAATTAGCATGGTAATCGACTTAAGAAAATCAGAGAATGAACTCGTACACCTCGACACAGCAGGACAATCAATTCACATATGCTTGATAACTTGGATTTTTCCCTCGTTTTCCGTTCCCTTATACATAAATTTTGGATATAACGGTACACAAAGTGGACCCGAAAGCTTATATGTTGTGCTTCTTGTAGGATTGAACCAGAAATGAAGACACTCAGTCTAAAATATGCTCAAAACAGGAGTGAATCCGGCACAAGGATCAAACACAACAAAGATGATCAAGCAAAAAGGCCACCGCAGCCGCGGTCCTCATTTCGTGTTCCGCGGTGGAATTCCAGTGAGGTCGAAAGTAAGGCAAGCACCCACCGCAGCCGCGGTCCTCGTTTCACAGACCGCGGTGGCATTCCAATGAGGTTGAACACAAGGCAAGTTTCCACCGCGGCCGCGGTCCTCATTTCGCGGTCTGCGGTGGCATTCCAGTGAGGATTGAAGATAATGCAAGTTTTCACCGCGGTTTGCGATCCGCGGTCGAACCTTACCAGAAGACCAGCAGCTCAACAGCCTCATTGTTTTCACGGACCGCGGTCATATTTTCGCGATCCGGGGTGGTCCCGCAGGGGCATTTTTGTTCGAAAATTTGGCAGACTATAAATAGACTATTTTGTAATTTCTTTACACATTTTGTAATTTCTGAAGTAGAGAGCACGTGAATATTTTAGGGGTTTTATATTTCTAGTTTGTTCTTGCATTTAACATTGAAAACTTAAATTTCATTGTTAGGAATCAATAAATGGGTTATTCTTCTTCTCTATCATTGTTTTCATCTTTGATTATGAGTAGCTAGACCCATTAGCTAGGGTTGTTTCTCAACCCTAGTGTGGGTATGTAATGGATTTTTGAAATTAAGGTTGGGAAATCAATGGGTGTTGGCTATTTAGGCTAGTTCAAGGTTTTTGTTGTTATAATTAGTGGTTGCAAACACTAATCAACCTTTTCACCTTGCTTGAGAAAGAAGACTTGAGTCTAGAAATTATCCTAATAGGAAATTAGGGCATTATCAAGAGATTGGTAGTCCTAATCAATTGGGTTGAACCCAGAAATGGTCAAACCCTACTTGAGCCCTAATTAACGGGTTAAACCTCGAGAGAGTAACACCCTACCTAATCCTGAATTGCTTGATTAATTGGCACCCAATTGACCTCGAGAGGGGCAATTAGGGTAAAATCACTCAAACTACCGAGAGGTATAGAGTGAGCACCTTCGTGCATTGGTTATAGATGTATCCCTAGCCAATTCCCCGACCATAGAATTGAACCTTGTTGTGTATCCACCTAGGCACGGTCACGACCCTAGTGCCTTTATTAATATCAGAAAACAACAACAAAAACAAAGTTAGTCATTAATTGGCTTACAAACAATAGAATACACTTAGCATAGTTCAACACCAACAAATGATTAGAAGTGCAATTAGAAACACTCGACCCTTTTAGATCACTTATACACTCACTCCCATTATAGACTCCCTGTGGATTCGTTCCCGACCATTCAGGTAAAAGCTACACGATCCTTGCCTTCATACTTATATAGTAGTGTGGGTGAGTCGTGATCACTTTTTGGCGCCGTTGCCGGGGAGCTCTAACGGTGTGACTATATTTGTGACTAGAAGCGTAGTGTGTTTTTATTTCCTTCTATTTTTAACTTCCTTGTTTTGTTTACTTAGGTACAATGGCCGATCCGCTAGGAAATATGGTTCCGGGGGAGGAGGTTTATGACAACCAAGAAGATAAAATTAATCAAATTCCTCCACAAAGAAGAGGCCGACAGGCCAATATACAGGATGATGTCCCAGACCCTCCCCTACCTCCAACTCCTAGAGCTGCTCCTCGGGTCCTTCCAAACGAGGGGTATGCTAGTGCAATAGCCCCGCTAAGGATTCGAGCGGGGAACTTCCAAATCACAAATGTGATGCTCACTCTCCTAGAGCAAAGAGGATACTTCACCAGAGCCGCCCACCAGAATGCCTATAAGCATCTCAAAGGCTTTGTTGATATATGTTGGGGGAGTAAACAAACTAATGTGTCTAAGGAAGCATTACGGTTACGGTTGTTCCCGTTCTCACTTAAGGGAAAGGCATTGGATTGGCTTGAGCGTCTCCCAAACCATTCCATATCCACTTGGGACGTGCTCACGGATAAATTTATTGTAAAGTTCTTTTCCCTAAGCCACATGGTGGCCCTTCGAGATGAGATTTTGGCATTCAAACAAGAGCCAAACGAGCCACTACATGAAATATGGGAACGCTATAGAACCATGTCAAGGAGTGTCCGAACAATGACATGACCGAGGCTATGATACAACAAACATTCTACCGGGGAATCAACATGGTAAATCAATGTTTGGTCAACCAATTGGCCGGTGGTAATTTTATGAATTTGACATACCCGGAGGCATGTGAGATTCTTGATGAAATAGCCGACACATCTTCGGCTTGGCAAAGTAGAGCAAATGTGCCTCAAGGGGAAACCTATGTGAATAGTATCCACAAGGAACTCCAAGAACAAGGGCAAGCAATTGCTGAGCTTACAACAACCATGAACCAACTTGCTAAATGCTATGGAAGGAGTGCATATTCAAGGAGACCTCGGGGGAATGTTAGGCAAAACCATGGTGATCAAGGTGATCAAGGGCCGAGTGGTCATGAACAAGATGAAAGTTATGATGACCAAGATGAGGATGTTATGTATGCAAACAACTACCAAGGGCAAGGTAATACTCAAAACTGGGGGAACCAAAGGCCACGAAACTGGAACAATAACAATGCTAGGAATTGGAGCAATACCAATGATCGTCAATGGAACAACAACAATGACCGACAATGGGGGAACAACAATGAAGGGAATTGTAATGGAAGAAATAACAACAATAATTGGGGAGGCGAAGGTAGTCGAGGGTCGGGTTTTCAAAGGCCCCCAATGTACCAACAACCAAGAAAACCCCCTCCATATCAATCTCATGGACAAAGTTCTTCAAGCTCGGAAATGGGTTGGATAGAAAACATGTTCAAACATATGATGGATAGAAATGCAGAATCCGATGCCCAGACATCCTCTCACACTACTTCTATCTGAAATCTTGAAGTACAAATGGGCCAGATTTCACATGCCTTAAATACACACCCGAAGGGTGCACTACCGAGTGATACGGTAGTGAACCCCAAGGGTGGGAACAACAACAACACCGGTCATGCCATGGCGGTAACTACTCGGAGTGGCAAAGGTGGTAAAGCAAGTACTTCGGGGCTAAAGAAGGTTGTTGATGATGAAGTTGTACCCCAAGATGAGTTACCAGTTGATGTGGAACAAGCAATGGATGAGCCAATTGAAGGTGAGGTAAGAACTGACATTCATGACAATGGGGAAGATTTGGGTAGAAATGTGAACCCGTCTAGGGAGCACATAATTGACATGCCGGAACCGGTGGCCCCAAGGCACCATTTCCTAGGTCACCTCCTCCCTATCCTCAGAGATTGGCAAAACAGAAGCAAGAGACCCAGTTTAAAAAGTTCTTTGATATGATGAAGAGTCTTACCATAAATGTTCCATTGGTTGAGGCCTTGAAGCAAATGCCAGGATACGTTAAGTTCATGAAGGACTTGGTGACTAAAAAGCGGTCCATGGAGTGTGAGACCATTAAGATGACTCACCAAGTGAGTGCTATTGTTCACTCCATGGCACCAAAACTTGAAGATCCGGGTGCCTTCACTATTCCTTGCACAATTGGGAGTGCAGACTTTGCAAAAGCCCTATGTGATCTTGGGGCAAGCATAAATTTGATGCCATATTTTGTGTTCACGACTTTGGGGATCAGACAACCTAGGGCGACCTCTATGCGTTTGCAAATGGCGGATAGATCAATGAAGAGGCCCCTAGGTATTATTGATGATGTCTTAGTGAGAGTGGACAAATTCATATTGCCGGCAGATTTTGTTATCCTCGACTGTGAGGTTGATTTTGAGGTCCCTATTATCTTGGGGAGGCCTTTCCTTGCCACCGGGAAGGCCTTGGTCGATGTTGAAGCTGGGAAACTTACATTAAGAGTTGGTGATGAAAAAGTGGTCTTCCATGTATGCAAATCTATGAAGCAGCCCAACAGCACTGAGGTTTGCTCTTTTTATGGACCTTGTGTCCGAGGTTATTATTGGCGATGCCAGTGCTATGATCCATGTTGATGATCCTGTAGAGTTGGCCTTGTTGAATCACGAGGAGTCAGTGGTTGATGGTGTTCTTGAGAGCACCCATGCCCTTCAGGGCATGGGGTATTATTCTTATGCTCCCAGAAAATTGTCATTGGACTTGGAGAACAGGAAGACCCCACCAACAAAGCCATCCATTGAAGAACCTCCGAATCTGGAGTTGAAGCCACTTCCTTCCCACCTCAGGTATGAATACCTTGGTCCCTCTTGTACTTTACCAGTTATTCGTTCCTCTTGCCTAANGTGGTGGATGGTGTGCTTGAGAGCACCCATGCCCTTCAGGGCATGGGGTCTTATTCTTATGCTCCCAGAAAATTGTCATTGGACTTGGAGAACAGGAAGACCCCACCAACAAAGCCATCCATTGAAGAACCTCCGAATCTGGAGTTGAAGCCACTTCCTTCCCACCTCAGGTATGAATACCTTGGTCCCTCTTGTACTTTACCAGTTATTCGTTCCTCTTGCCTAACCCAAATGCAGGTTGACTCAACTTTAAAAGTGCTAAGGAGGAGGAAGAAAGCAATCGGTTGGACCTTGGCTGATATTTGGGGTATTAGCCCCGCCTTTTGCATGATCATATTGGAGGATGGAGCCAAACCCTCTGTTGAACATCAAAGAAGACTCAATGAAGCTATGCAAGAGGTGGTGAAAAAAGAGATTATAAAATGGCTTGATGCGGGTGTTGTCTATCCAATTTCGGATAGCACTTGCTGTTGTTCCCAAACGCACACGTAAGTATACGTGGTCGTAAAAAGTAATATAATGTTAAATCGAATGTCGAACCCACAAGAACTTGCGTAAAATACTTGGTGAATCACTCTAATTGTTATTTAATCAAGCCAAAATAAAATCCAGGAACGTAACTAATTTATACTACGATTCTACGAACTAACTAATTATCGAGTAATGAGAGTATTGTTTTGTATTCAGTAGAGGCAAATATTCCAAGGTTGTGATCAATTCACCACTCGTATTGGATTCTAATTAACTCTCCCCTTCATATAATTCACTCATGGTTGCTAATTAATATATAAACGCTCTCATAGCCTTCTTCCGAAGAACTACTCGCCTATTTTCAATAGATTACCGCCTATATTCCTATGTATTCAATCTATTAGAATGCACTAAGATCACGATGTTTAATTAAGCACGATGACTAGGTATATTCCTATCCTAACCACAAATCCGCTCCCCTGAAGGGTTAAGATCGCGCTCTCTTCAATTCTTCTCTAATCTATATACGGCTTTCCCAAGCATAACTTAGATAGTATAGAACCAAATTGTTGGCCAAACAATTAAGCAATTAAACACAAAATTGAAGAAACAACCATATATTGAGTGAACTATAATCAAGGTTAAATTAACATTGAATAACAATATCTATGGCTAAACCACAACCCCAGAACAATGGGTGTTTATCCACTCATGTTATAATCAAAACAATTGCATAAATTGAAAATACTAGAATAAGATGAAGAAAACTGAGAAATTATTCGCTTCCTAATGATCCCGTAATGGCATCCTCCCCTCAAATTTGTGTTTTTGGGTCTATTTATATGTTTTGGGACAAACCCTAGACATGTAGGATATTTCTAGTCAAACCGGGAAACACTTAAAACCTTCAAAACTCGGATTAAGCCGGATCAGGGACCAGGCGTTACAGGTCAAACGCTTGGCTAACGCCTAGCCAGGGCTGGTGTTATGGGCCAAACGTCCCCCAAACGCCTGGTGACACCAGGCTTTATAGCCCAAACGCCCGGCTATCACCAGGCTTTACAGCTCAAACGCCCGGATATAGCCCGGTTCACTCCTTTTTGACTCTTGAGCGTATTTTTGACGTTTATGCATCCATTTAGCTCGGCTTCCATCTCCAATTCACCTACACATGAAATAGACTCCATTATGCACATACGATGTGTATTTTTATCATTAACGCACATAAAATGTAAGGCACA
>ML421827.1:16965-30150 GCA_005239525.1 Nicotiana knightiana | reverse complement strand
CCACCATGATGGCCCCCATATGGTGATGCATGACAATCATACAGCACAAGTTCCACTTCTTTATCAGGAATACATTTCCTCATTAACTGATCACCACATTCTTTGTACAGGTAGGATTCATCCTAGTAGTAAAACTTCACATCGCGTAAGAACCTCTTTCTTGCTTCAGATTCTATTTTTGGAGGAAGTACCCCACTCACCAGATAATTCACATAGTCTCCATACCACGGAGGAGGGTCTTGGGTTATAGCAAAAAGTTGCTCATCAGGAAAAACTTCTTTAATATCTCCACCCTCCTTAACATGATCATGATTTTCCAGCCTTGACAGATGGTTAGCTACTTGGTTATCAGTTCCCTTTCGGTACCTTATCTCCACATCAAATTCCTGCAACAATAAAACCCAGTGCATCAATCTAGCTTTAGATTCTTTCTTTGTAAACAAATACTTGATTGTTGTGTGATCTGTGTGGACTATAACTTTTGTTCCCACCAATTATGCCCGGAATTTTCAAAGGCCCACACCACAGCTAACAGCTCCTTTTCAGTGGTGGTGTAATTCAGTTGTGCACCATCAAGGGTCTTACTCGCATAGTAGATGGAATAAAACACCTTGTTTTTCCTTTGGCCTAGCACTGCCCCAATTGCATGGTCGCTTGCATCACACATAAGCTCAAATGGTACTGGCCAATCAGGTGCAACAATTATGGGGGCAGCTACCAATTTCTTCTTGAGCTCCTCAAATGCCTTCAGGCAGGGTGCATCAAAATTGAACTTGACATCTTTTTCCAGCAACCTGCCCAAAGGAGTAGCAATTTTAGAGAAATCTTTAATAAAGCGCCTATAAAATCCTGCGTGTCCCAAGAAACTCCGGACTCCCTTCACTGAAATTGGTGGAGGTAGTTTTTCAACTGCCTCCACTTTTGCCTTATCACCTTCGACGCCACTTTTAGATACACTATGACCTAAAATGATGCCTTCATGCACCATAAAATGACACTTCTCCCAATTTAACACCAGATTCGTTTCTTCACAACGGGCCAACACCATGCTCAAATTTTTCAAACAATCATCATAAGATGACCCAAAGACTGAGAAGTCATCCATGAACACCTCTACGAATTTTTCCACCATGTCGGTGAAAATCGCCATCATACATCTCTGGAAGGTGGCTGGTGCATTGCAAAGACCAAATGGCATTCGCTTGAAGGCGAAGGTGCCATAAGGGCAAGTAAACGTGGTCTTCTCCTGATCCTTTGGGCATATGACAATTTGATTGTAACCTGAATACCCATCAAGAAAGCAATAATATTCATGCCCTGCTAATCTGTCCATCATTTGATCAATGAATGGGAGTGGAAATTTATCCTTGTGGGTTGCTGTTTAGCCTTCGATAATAAATGCAAACTCTCCAACCCGTAACAGTGCGGGTAGGAATTAACTCATTCTTTTCATTCTCAATCACGGTCATCCCTCCCTTTTTGGGCACACATTGAACCGGGCTCACCCAATTGCTGCCAAAAATAGGGAAAATGATACTTGCATCCAGAAATTTTATTACTTCTTTCTTCACCACGTATTTCATGATGGGATTTATCCTTCTATGCTGCTCAACACTCGGGCGATGTCTATCTTCCAAAAAGATTTTATGCATGCAAAACGATGGGCTGATTCCTTTAATATCCGCAATGGTCCACCCAATCGCCTTTTTGTGCTCACGAAGTACCCTAAGCAATTTCTATTCTTGCGTATTGGTCAAACTGGATGATATGATCACGGGCAATGTCTCAGAGTTTCCCAAATAAGCATAGCATAAATGTGCTGGAAGAGGTTTGAGTTCCAGCTTTGGAGCCTCTTCAATAGATGGCTTAGGAGGGGTTAGAGTGACAGGCTTGTTAAACTCTTCAAATTTTTCTAGCCCGGGGAGGTTNTTCTCAATGTCTCCCCTTGTTTCATCCCCACAGTCTTCTTCATCCCCAACCAACACTCGCTCAAGAGGGTCAACAGGACTCATGTAGGGAACCATTGACGCCGATTTGCTTTCCACTACAGTAATCATGGATAGCTCTTCATAGTGGACAGGTAACTTGAGTGCCTTATAAACATTAAACACCTTCACTCGATCACCAACTCGCATCATCATTTTCCCTTCACAAACATCAATTATAGCTCGGTTCGTAGCTAGGAAGGGACGCCCCAAAATAAATGGGACTTCCTAATCAGGTTCATAGTCCAAGATAATGAAATCAGCTGGGAATATGAAAGAGCCCACCTGAACTAGCACATCTTCAATTACTCCCTCAGGATGAGCAAGGGAGCGATCACCCAATTGTAAAATCACTGTTGTTGGGCGTGTCTTACCCAACCCCAACTACTTGAACACAGATAGCGGCATCAAGTTAATGCATGCCCCAAGATCGCACAAAACTCGCCCGACTGCATGCTTACCAATTGAGGTTTGGATGGTAAAACTACGCATATCTTTTAATTTCTGAGGTAGCTTGCTTTGAATTCTTGAGCTAATTCCTCAATGAGCGCCACGGTTTCGAACTCAATCAGCTTTCGTTTATTGGCCACAATGTTCTTGATGTATTTAGCATATTTGGGCACCTCCTGCAGAATGTCTAGCAGTGGAATATTGATTTGTATCTGCATCAAGAGGTCAAGAAACTTTTTGTATGCGGCATTATCTTTCACCTTTTGCAACCTTTGAGGGAATGGAGGGGGGGGCCTCGCAACAACTGGTGGGGGTTGCTCTGCCACCGCCTCCTTTGCTGGCTTATCTGATTCTTTTGGGTTGTCTGATGTTGATTCAATAGTGGCTGGTTTCTCATTAAAAGTTACCTCCTTTCTCTTTTTGGACTGGACTTCTTCCATTTGCCTCCCACTCCTCAATGATACATCATTAACAGATGCTTTAGGATTAGCTTCAGTGTCATTTGGAAGAGCTCCCGTTGGTCGGGTATTTTGAGAACTGGCGAGTTTCCCCACTTGACGTTCTAAATTTCGCATCGCTACAGTCTGGGCTTGGTGATCAGCCATTATTTTCTGATTGAAATCAAGTTGGTCGTTCATCATTCTCTTCATAATCTCCTCAAGGCTTGTTGATGGTTCAGCCTGAGGTGGTTTGTACTGCTGTTGAGGTGCTGGATGCCTGTAGTGATTCTGAGTGCTTTGATTTCCACCCCAAGAGAAGTTTGGGTGATTTCTCCAGTTAGGGTTATAAGTGTTTCCATATTGATTTGCTTGTCCCCTATTCGCATTACCCACAAAGCAGACAGACTCTGGATTAACTGGGCATAAATCACTCGAATGACCCTCTCCACAGACTTCACAAAATACCTGAATCTGTTGCACTGGTTGAGACTGTTGCTTGTTAATTATCAGGTTCATCTGATTGACTTGGTTAGTCAATGTAGAGATCTGGGCTGACAATGCTGAGACCACATCTAGTTCAAGAACCCCTGGTGACTTTTGAACCACATTCCTCCCCATCTCACCTTGCCAGTCTGGATTGCTTTTGGAGAATTTATTCAGTAATGCAAATATATCATCATAATTCTTCTCCAACACCTGACCTCTGGTTGCTGCATCTACCACAATTTTTGTTTGCGGATGGAGCCCTTCAATGAAAGTGTGAACTAACACCTCGTTTGTTTGATTGTGATGAGAGAAATCTCTGAGTATCCCCTTGAACCTTTCCCATACTGAATATAAAGATTCACCCGTTTTCTGTTTAAAGGAGACTATCTCACTCCTGATCTTTGCAGTCCTTCCCTAAGGGAAGAACCTTGCCAGAAATTTTCTCGCCAAATCGTTCCATGTTGTAATGGAATTAGCTGGTTCTGCCTTCAGCCATCGCTTTGCTTCGCCCAATAGAGAGAACGGGAAAATCGTGAGCCTCACATAATATGGCGTGCCCCCGTTAGTGATATAAGTATCACTAATCTCCAAGAAGTTCATAATGTGTTGTTGTGGATCCTCGTGTGGAAGACCCAAAAACTGCCCGTTTGCATGAAGTAGTTGGATCATGCTCTATTTCAGCTCAAAGTGCCGAGTTATTCTGGGCTTCACGATGTTGGAGGTGACATTAACAATACTGGGCATTGCCACCTCCTGAACAGCCATGTGTTGTTCCTCTGCCATGTTCACAGGAAATTGGATGAGGTCCTGAATATTGTCTGTATCTCTTGCTTCTCGCAACCTCCTGTGAAATGTTCTCTCAGGTTCGGGATCAAAGCCGTCAAGTCTGTCCTGGCTTCTGACCCTACGCATTCAATCGAAGTTCCTGAGATTAGAGTAAAAATCACGTGACGTTAGACTCAATGAAATAGACAATTGAAGCAAAAACTAGAAAGTAGTCTATATTCAAGTCCCCGGCAACGGCGCCCAAAACTTGTTGTTCCCAAACGAACACGCAAGTATACGTGGTCATAACAAGTAATATAATGTTAAATCGAATGTCGAACCCACAAGGACTTGCGTAAACTACTTGCTAAATCACTCTAATTGTTATTTAATCAAGCCAAAATAAAATCCAGGAACGTAACTAATTTATACTACGATTCTACGAACTAACTAATTATCGAGTAACAAGAGTATTGTTTTGTATTCAGTAGAGGCAAATATTCCAGGGTTGTGATTAATTCACCACTCGTACTGCATTCTAATTAACTCTCCCCTTCATATAATTCACTCATGGTTTCTAATTAATCGATAAACGCTCTCATAGCCTTCTTCCAAAGCACTACTCGCCTATTCTCAATAGAGTAATGCCTATATTCCTATGAAATTAATCTATTAGAACGCACTAAGATCACGATGTTTAATTAAGCACGGTGACTAGGAATATTCCTATCCTAACCACAAATCTGCTCCCCTGAAGGGTTAAGATTGCGCTCTCTTCAATTCTTCTCTAATCTATATACGGCTTTTCCAAGAATAACATAGATAGTATATAGAACCAAATTGTTGGCCAGACAATTAAGCAATTAAACACAGAATTGAAGAAACAACCATATATTGAGTGAACTATAATCAAGGTTAAATTAAAATCGAATAACAATATCTATGGCTAAACCACAACCCCAGAACAATGGGTGTTTAGCCACTCATGCTATAATCAAAACAATTGCATAAATTGAAAATACTAGAATAAGATGAAGAAATCTGAGAAATCCTTCGCTTCCTAATGATCCCGTGTGTATCTTCTCTTCAAAAATGGCATCCTCTCCTCAAAGTTTTGTTTTTGGGTCTATTTATATGTTTTGGGACAAACCCTAGACGTGTAGGATACTTCTAGTCATACCGGGAAACACTTAAAACCTTCAAAACTCGGATTAGGCCGGATCAGGGACCAGGCATTACAGGCCAAACGCTTGGCTAACGCCTGGCCAGGGCTGGCGTTATGGGCCAAATGCCCCCCAAACGCCTGGTGACACCAGGCTTTATAGCACAAACGCCCGGCTAAAGCCTGGTATCACCAGGCTTTACAGCTCAAGCGCCAAGATATAGCCCGGCTCACTCCTTTTTGAATCTTGGGCGTATTTTTGACGTTTATGCATCCATTTAGCTCGGCTTCCATATCCAATTCACCTACACATGAAATATACTCCATTATGCACATATGATGTGTATTTTTATCATTAACGCACATAAAATGTAAGGCACATAATGCTTTAAACCATGAATTATAGCCACGCATCACTTGGACTTCTACGGTCCAATGCATTCTGAAAAAAGGGTGGAATGACAATGATAAAAATGATAAAAATGAGCTCATTCCTACAAGGACGGTTACCGGATGGCGGGTGTGCATGGACTACTGCAAGCTCAACATGGTAACCCGCAAAGACCATTTTCCTTTACCATTCCTGGATCAAATGTTGGATAGGCTCGCAGGTCGGGCCTTTTATTGTTTCTTCGATGGGTATTCTGGATATAATCAAATTTTGATAGCCCCGGAGGATCAAGAGAAGACTACCTTTAATTGCCTATATGGCACTTTTGCCTTTGCTCGCATGCCATTCGGACTATGTAATTCCCCAGCCACTTTCCAAAGATGTATGATGGCAATATTCACCGACGTGGTGTAGGACTTTCTAGAAGTATTTATGGACGACTTTAGTGTCGTCGGGGATTCTTTCGACGAATGCTTGAGTCATCTTGATAGAGTACTTGCTCAGTGTGAAGAAACGAATTTGGTCTTGAATTGGGAAAAATGCCATTTTATGGTGGAGGAAGGAATAGTTTTGGACAGTAAGATTTCAAAGAATGGCATTGAGTTTGATAAGGCAAAGATCGAGGTTATTTCAAAATTTCCACCACCTATTTCAGTGAGAGGAGTCTGTAGATTTCTTGGCCATGCCGGTTTTTACCGGAGGTTTATCAAAGATTTCTCTAAGGTGGTGAATCCATTATGCAAGCTGTTAGAGAAGGATGCTAAATTCAGTTTTGATGAGCATTGTATGCAAGCTTTTGAAATCTTAAAACACAAGCTCACTACAACTCCCATTATCATGGTGCCAGATTGGAGTGCACCATTTGAGCTTATGTGTGATGGAAGCGATGTTGTTGTGGGTGTTGTGCTTGGGCAAAGGGTGAACAAAGTGTTTCATCCAATCTACTATGCCAGTAAGACAATGAATTTTGCTCAAATGAACTACATAGTCACGGAGAAGGAGCTTCTAGCTATAGTCTTTTCCATGGAAAAATTTCTCCCTTATTTGATGGGTGCCAAGGTCATAGTTCACACTGACCATGCAGCACTCCGGTACCTCATGACCAAGAAGGATTCCAAGGCAAGATTTATGAGATGGGTTTTGTTATTACAATAGTTTGATTTAGAGATCGTGGACTGAAGAGGGAGTNTCAATGATAGAAATGCCATGGTTCACGGATATTGCTAATTTCCTCATCACCGAAGTTGTCCCTTGTGAGCTCTCTTCTAACCAAAGGAAGAAGCTTCGAAGGGATAGCTTGGATTTCTATTGGGACGAGCCTTATTTATTCAAGATTTGCACTGATGGGGTGATCCAGAGATGTGTACCGGAAGAAGAGAAACTATCTATCCTTGAGTCTTGCCACTCCTAACCGTATGGTGGTCATCACGGAGGGGTGAGAACTGCTTCTAAAGTGCTTAGTTGTGGGTTATTTTGTACCACATTGTATAAGGATGCTAGTGACCTAGTGAAGAGCTGTGATGAATGCCAAAGAGCCGGGGGAATTTCCAAAAAGGATGAGATGCCTTTAAATTCGATTCTTGAGGTAGATATCTTTGATGTTTGGGGCATCGACTTCATGGGGCCATTCGTGAGTTCATGTGGGAACACGTACATCTTGGTTGCGGTTGATTATGTGTCAAAGTGGGTGGAGGCCATGGACTTACCAAACAATGAAGCACGGAGTGTGATAGCCTTTCTCAAGAAGAATATCTTTACTAGGTTTGGCACTCCACAGCCATCATCAGAGACGGGGGGTCACATTTTTGCAACAAAGCCTTCGACTCCTTGCTTTCCAAGTATGGGGTCAATCATAAAGTCACTACCCCGTACCACTCTCAGGCTAGTGGCCAAGTTGAAGTGTGTAACAGAGAGATAAAGAGCATATTATCCAAAATGGTCAATGCCAATAGGACCGACTGGGCTAAGAAATTAGATGATGCTCTTTGGGCTTACCGGATCGCCTACAAGACACCAATTGGGATGTCCCCATATCGCTTGGTATTTGTAAAAGCATGCCACCTTCCGGTGGAATTGGAGCACAAGGCTATGTGGGCCTTGAAAAAGTTGAACTTGGAATGGGATGTAGCTGCAAATCTTCGGGTGGAGCAATTGAATGAATTGGATGAGTTTATATTCCATGCGTACTCCAGTTCGTACTTGTATAAGGACAAAATGAAGTACCTACATGATAAATATGCTCGAGGTAAAGAGTTCAAGGTTGGTGATTTGGTCTTATTGTTCAATTCTCGGTTGACGCTATTTCCCGAAAAACTCAAGTCAAAATCACGTGACGTTAGACTCAATGAAATAGACAATTGAAGCAAAAACAAGAAAGTAGTCTATATTCAAGTCTCCGGCAACGGCGCCCAAAACTTGTTGGTCCCAAACGCACACGCAAGTATACGTGGTCGTAGCAAGTAATATAATGTTAAATCGAATGTCGAACCCACAAAGACTTGCATAAACTACTTGCTGAATCACTCTAATTGTTATTTAATCAAGCCAAAATAAAATCCAGGAACGTAACTAATTTATACTACGATTCTACGAACTAACTAATTATCGAGTAACGAGAGTATTGTTTTGTATTCAGTAGAGGCAAATATTCCAGGGTTGTGATCAATTCACCACTCGTATTGCATTCTAATTAACTCTCCCCTTCATATAATTCACTCATGGTTGCTAATTAATCGATAAACGCTCAGCCTTCTTCCGAAGCACTACTCGCCTAAATATGAGCACGTTCCTACATAGTCAACATGGTAACCCGCAAAGACCATTTTCCTTTACCATTCCTGGATCAAATGTTGGATAGGCTCGCAGGTCGGGCCTTTTATTGTTTCCTCGACGGTTATTCTAGATATAATCAAATTTTGATAGCCCCGTAGGATCAAGAGAAGACTACCTTTACTTTCCCATATGGCACTTTTGCCTTTGCTCGCATGCCATTCGGACTATGTAATTCCCCAGCCACTTTCCAAATATGTATGATGGAAATCTTCACCGACATGGTGTAGGACTTTCTAGAAGTATTTATGGATGACTTTAGTGTCGTCGGGGATTCTTTCGACGAATGCTTGAGTCATCTTGATAGAGTACTCTCTCGGTGTGAAGAAACGAATTTGGTCTTGAATTGGGAAAAATGCCACTTTATGGTGGAGGAAGGAATCGTTTTGGACAATAAGATTTCAAAGAATGGCATTGAGGTTGATAAGGCAAAGATCGAGGTTATTTCAAAATTTCCACCACCTATTTCAGTGAGAGGAGTCCGTAGCTTTCTTGGCCATGCCGGTTTTTACCGGAGGTTTATCAAAGATTTCTCTAAGGTTGTGAATCCATTATGCAAGTTTTTAGATAAGGATGTTAAATTCAGTTTTGATGAGCATTGTATGCAAGCTTTTGAAATTTTAAACAAGCTCACTACCACTCCCATTATCACGGTGCGGGATTGGAGTGCACCATTTGAGCTTATGTGTGATGCAAGCGATGTTGTTGTGGGTGATGTGCTTGGGCAAAGGGTGAACAAAGTGTTTCGTCCAATCTACTATGCCAGCAAGACAATGAATTCTGCTCAAATGAACTACACAGTCACGGAGAAGGAGCTTCTAGCTATAGTTTTTGCCATGGAAAAACTTCGCTCTTATTTGATAGTGCCAAGGTCATAGTTCACACTGACTATGCAGCACTCCGGTACCTCATGACCAAGAAGGATTCCAAGGCAAGATTTATGAGATAGGTTTTGTTATTACAAGAGTTTGATTTAGAGATCGTGGACCGAAGAGGGAGTAATCAAGTAGCCGATCATTTGTCCCGGTTGGAGGAGAAAGGACGTCCTTGTGACGGACTTGAGATCAATGATAGTTTTCCAGATGAACAAATCCTTTCAATGTCAATGATAGAAATGCCATGGTTAGCGGATATTGCTAATTTCCTCGTCACCGAAGTTGTCCCTTGTGAGCTCTCTTCTAACCAAAGGAAGAAGCTTCGAAGGGATAGCTTGGATTTCTATTGGGACGAGCCTTATTTATTCAAGATTTGCACCGATGGGGTGATCCGGAGATGTGTACCGGAAGAAGAGCAACTAGCTATCCTTGAGTCTTGCCACTCCAGCACAAGGCTTTGTGGGCCTTGAAAAAGTCAAACTTGAAATGGGATGTAGCTGTAAATCTTCGGGTGGAGCAATTGAATGAGTTGGATGAGTTTAGATTCCATGCGTACTCCAGTTCGTCCTTGTATAAGGACAAAATGAAATACCTACATGACAAATATGCTCTAGGTAAAGAGTTCAAGGTTGGTGATTTAGTCTTATTGTTCAATTCTCGGTTGAGGCTATTTCCCAGAAAACTCAAGTCAAAGTGGAGTGGGCCTTTTGAAGTGGTATTTGTTACTCCATTTGGGGCTTTTGAACTTAAGAACAAAAGTGGTGAAGTCTTCAGAGTAAATGGTCACGGGTTAAAGCATTATCTTGGCAAAGTTGATGACAGCCACGTGGTGGCACTTCTTCATCTCAAATGATCCCGGTAACAGGTGTCGTGTCGCGACGTTAAATCAGGCGCTTCTTGGGAGGCAACCCATGTGTCTTTACTTTCGTTTCTTTGTTTTTCTTGGTAGAATAAGTTTCACTGTTACACTAACTGGTTTTTGGATATGTAGGATGATTTTGACACAGGAAATTTGGCTAAGTGTAGAGACAGAACCTTACTGGAATTAACTTCGCGGTCGCGGTCTCCTTTTCGCGGTCTGCGAAGTCCAAAGGCTGCAATAATAGTTCACTGGAATCTGCTTCGCGGCCGCGGTCGCCTTTTCATGGTCCGCGAAGCACATTTAACTGAAGGATGCCTTTCTGAGCCTAACGCACCGCGACCGCGGTTGATTTTTCGCGGACCGCGATGAGCTTTTTCTTGAGCCATAAACAACTGACTGACCGCGGACCGCGGTCAATTTTTCGCGGTCCGCGGTAGGTAAGAGGGGTGGTCCCCAGCTCTTCTCTATAAATAGGCCGCTAGGGTTTTATTTCATACTTTACGCACTGTAGCTATTCAAAGCTCCCTTCGACTGTGTCTTACTTCTGCATTCTCTGAAATTCATTGCTCTCATCCCAACTATCATCCAAGCATCTAGTAAGTGTATTTGTGCTTCATTAACTTCTTAATTTCTATATTTTCTTTATTTTCATCTTCTTTTTCATAATTTTTCTCTTTTTTAGGCTTGTAAAATGTTAGGGTTAGTCCAAATAGGTTCATGATAGTCCCTTGGAATATAATTACACTGATTACTCGTGTAGGGCTCATCTAAATAAACACTTTAGCATAGAAAATGCAAAATCTGGAAACCTGGGTAAAATCCCATTTCGCAGTCCGCGGTCCCTTTTTCGCGGACCGCGATGCTTCTATTTGAAAAACCCAAATGACCCAAAACGATGCCTTCATGCACCATAGAGTGACACTTCTCCCAATTTAACACCATATTCGTTTCTTCACAACGGGCCAACACCATGCTCAGATTTTTCAAGCAATCATCATGAGATGACCCAAAGACTGAGAAGTCATCCATGAACACCTCTACAAATTTTTCCACCATGTTAGTGAAAATAGCCATCATACATCTCTGGAAGGTGGCTGGTGCATTGCAAAGACCAAATGGCATTCGCTTGAAGGCGAAGGTGCCATAAGGGCAAGTAAATGTGGTCTTCTCCTTATCCTCTGGGCATATGACAATTTGATTGTAACCTGAATACCATCCAGAAAGCAATAATATTCATACCCTGCTAATCTGTCCAGCATTTGATCAATGAATGGGAGTGGAAATTGATCCTTGTGGGTTGCTTTGTTGAGCCTTCGATAATCAATGCAAACTCTCCAACCCGTAACAGTGCGGGTAGGAATTAGCTCATTCTTTTCATTCTCAATCACGGTCATCCCTCCCTTTTTGGGCACACATTGAACCGGGCTCACCCAGTTGCTGTCAGAAATAGGGAAAATGATACCTACATCCAGCAATTTTATTACTTCTTTCTTCACCACTTCTTTCATGACGGGATTTATCCTTCTTTGCTGCTCAACACTCAGGTGATGTCCATCTTCCAAAAAGATTTTATGCATGCAAAACGATGGGCTGATTCCCTTAATATCCGCAATGGTCNTTGAGTTCCAGCTTTGGAGCCTCTTCAATAGATGGCTTAGGAGGGGTTAGAGTAACAGGCTTATTCAACTCTTCAAATTTTCCTAGCCCGTGCAGGTAACTGCAGGATACTTCAAGAACTTTCTCAATGTCTCCCCTTGTTTCATCCCCATAGTCTTCTCCATCCCCAACCAACACTCGCTCAAGAGGGTCAACAGGACTCATGTAGGGAAACATTGACGCCGATTTGCTTTCCACTACAGTAATCATGGATAGCTCTTCATAGTGGACAGGTAACTTGAGTGCCTTATAAACATTAAACACCTCCACTCGATCACCAACTCGCATGGTCATTTTCCTTTCATACACATCAATGATAGCTCGGCACGTAGCTAGGAAGGGATGCCCCAAAATAAGTGGGACTTCCTGATCAGGCTCATAGTCCAAGATAATGAAATCAGCAGGGAATATGAAAGAGCCCACCTGAACCAGCACATCTTCAATTACTCCCTCAGAATGAGCAAGGGAGCGATCACCCAATTGTAAAATCACTGTTGTTGGGCGTGGCTCACCCAACCCCAACTGCTTGAACATAGATAGCGGCATCAAGTTAATGCTTTCCCCAAGATCGCACAAAACTCGACCGACTGCATGCTTACCAATTGAGATTTGGATAGTAAAACTACCCGGATCTTTTAATTTCTGAGGTAGCTTGCTTTGAATTCTTGAGCTAACTTCCTCAGTGAGCGCCACGGTTTCGAACTCAGTCAGCTTTCGTTTATTGGACACAATGTCCTTGATGTATTTAGTATATTTGGGCACCTCCTGCAGAATGTCTAGCAGTGGAATATTGATTTGTACCTGCTTCAAAAGGTCAAGAAACTTTTTGTATGCGGCATTATCTTTCACCTTTTGCAACCTTTGAGGGAATGGGGGTGGCCTCGAGACAACTGGTGGGGGTTGCTCTGCCACCGCCTCCTTTGCTGGCTTATCTGATTCTTTTGGGTTGTCTTATGTTGATTCAATAGTGGCTGGTTTCTCAT
Source organism: Nicotiana knightiana (assembly GCA_005239525.1). Lineage (NCBI taxonomy): Eukaryota > Viridiplantae > Streptophyta > Magnoliopsida > Solanales > Solanaceae > Nicotiana > Nicotiana knightiana. Next base: position 17,266 of record ML421827.1, on the reverse strand, counting down.
TAAAAGTTACCTGCTTTCTCTTTTTGGACTAGACTTCTTCCATTTGCCTCCCACTCCTCAATTATGCAGCATTAACAGATGTTTTAGGATTAGCTTCAGTGTCACTTGGAAAAGCTCCCATTGGTCGGGTATTTTGAGAACTGGCGAGTTGCCCCACTTGACGTTCTAAATTTCTCATCGCTACAGTCTGGGCTTGGTGATCAGCCATTATTTTCTGATTGAAATCAAGTTGGTCGTTCATCATTCTCTTCATAATCTCCTCAAGGCTTGTTGATGGTTCAACCTGAGGTGGTTTGTACTG
>ML421827.1:0-15880 GCA_005239525.1 Nicotiana knightiana | reverse complement strand
GTCTATATTCAAGTCCCCGGCAACGGCGCCCAAAACTTGTTGTTCCCAAACGCACACACAAGTATACATGGTCGTAGCAAGTAATATAATGTTAAATCGAATGTAGAACCCACAAGGACTTGCGTAAACTACTTGCTAAATCACTCTAATTGTTATTTAATCAAGCCAAAATAAAATCCAGGACCTTTCACTCCTGATCTTTGCCATGTATCCCCTTGAACCTTTCCCATACTGAATATAAAGATTCACCCGTTTTCTGTTTAAAGGAGACTATCTCACTCCTGATCTTTGCAGTCCTTCTCGATGGGAAGAACCTTGCCAGAAATTTTCTCGCCAAATCGTTCCATGTTGTAATGGAATTAGTTGGTTCTGCCTTCAGCCATCGCTTTGCTTCGCCCAATAGAGAGAACGGGAAAAGCGTGAGCCTCACATAATCTGGCGTGACCCCGTTAGTGATATAAGTATCACTAATCTCCAAGAAGTTCAGAATGCGTTGTTGTCGATCCTCGTGTGGAAGACCCAAAAACTGCCCATTTGCATAAAGTAGTTGGATCATGCTCTGTTTCAGCTCAAAGTGCCCAGTGATTCTGGGTTTCACTATGCTGGAGGTGACATTAGCAATACTGGGCACTGCCACCTCCTGAACAGCCATGTGTTGTTCCTCTGCCATGTTCATAGGAAATTGGATGAGGTCCTGAATATTGTATGTATCTCTTGCTTCTCGCAACCTCCTGTGAAATGTTCTCTCAGGTTCGGGATCAAAGCCGTCAAGTCTGTCCTGGCTTCTGACCCTATGCAGTCAATCAAAGTTCATGAGATTAGAGTAAAAATCACGTGACTTTAGACTCAATGAAATAGACAATTGGAGCAAAAACAAGAAACTTGTCTATATTCAAGTCCCCGGCAACGGCGCCCAAAACTTGTTGTTCCCAAACGCACACACAAGTATACATGGTCGTAGCAAGTAATATAATGTTAAATCGAATGTAGAACCCACAAGGACTTGCGTAAACTACTTGCTAAATCACTCTAATTGTTATTTAATCAAGCCAAAATAAAATCCAGGAACGTAACTAATTTATACTACGATTCTACGAACTAACTAATTATCGAGTAACGAGAGTATTGTTTTGTATTCAGTAGAGGCAAATATTCCACGGTTGTGATCAATTCACCACTCGTATTGCATTCTAATTAACTCTCCCTTTCATATAATTCACTCATGATTGCTAATTAATCGATAAACGCTCTCATAGCCTTCTTCTGAAGCACTACTCGCCTATTCTCAATAGATTAATGCCTATATTCCTATGAAATTAATCTATTAGAACGCACTAAGATCACGATGTTTAATTAAGCACGGTGACTAGGTATATTCCTATCCTAACCACAAATCTTCTCCCCTGAAGGGTTAAGATCGCGCTCTCTTCAATTCTTCTCTAATCTATATAAGGCTTTCCCAAGCATAACATAGATAGTATATAGAACCAAATTGCTGGCCAAACAATTAAGCAATTAAACACAGAATTGAAGAAACAACCATATATTAAGTGAACTATAATCAAGGTTAAATTAACATCGAATAACAATATATATGTCTAAACCACAACCCCAGAACAAATATTTAGCCACTCATGCTATAATCAAAACAATTGCATAAATTGAAAATACTATAATAAGATGAAGAAAACTGAGAAATCCTTCGCTTCCTAATGATCCCGTGTGTATATTCTCTTCAAAAATGGCATCCTCCCCCTCAAAGTTGGGTTTTTGGGTCTATTTATATGTTTTGGGACAAACCCTAGACGTGTAGGATACTTCTAGTCAAACCGAGAAATACTTAAAACCTTCAAAACTCGGATTAGGCCGGATCAGGGACCAAGCGTTACAGGCCAAACGCTTGGCTAACGCCTAGCCAGGGCTGGCGTTATGGGCTAAACGTCCCCCAAACGCCTGGTGAAACCAGGATTTATAGCCCAAACAACCGGCTAAAGCTTGGTATCACCAGGCTTAACAGCTCAAACGCCCGGATATAGCCCGGCTCACTCCTTTTTGACTCTTGAGAGTGCTTTTGACGTTTATGCATCCATTTAGCTCGGCTTCAATATCCAATTCACCTACACATGAAATAGACTCCATTATGCACATACGATGTGTATTTTTATCATTAACGCACATAAAATGTAAGGTACATAATGTTTTAAACCATGAATTATAGCCACGCATCACTTGGACTTCTACGGTCCAATGCGTTCTGAAATAATGGTGGAATGACAGTGATAAAAAATGATAAAAATGAGCTCATTCCTACATAGTCAACATGGTAACCCGCAAAGACCATTTCCTTTACCATTCCTGGATCAAATGTTGGATAGGCTCGCAGGTCGGGCCTTTTATTGTTTCCTCGACGGTTATTCTAGATATAATCAAATTTTGATAGCCCCGTAGGATCAAGAGAAGACTACCTTTACTTGCCCATATGGCACTTTTGCCTTTGCTCGCATGCCATTCGGACTATGTAATTCCCCAGCCACTTTCCAAATAAGTATGATGGCAATCTTCACCGACATAGTGTAGGACTTTCTAGAAGTATTTATGGACGACTTTAGTGTCGTCGGGGATTGTTTCGACGAATGCTTGAGTCATCTTGATAGAGTACTCTTTCGATGTGAAGAAATGAATTTGGTCTTGAATTGGGAAAAATTCCACTTTATGGTGGAGGAAAGAATCGTTTTGGACAATAAGATTTCAAAGAATGGCATTGAGGTTGATAAGGCAAAGATCGAGGTTATTTCAAAATTGCCACCACCTATTTCATTGAGAGGAGTCTGTAGCTTTCTTGGCCATGCCGGTTTTTACCGGAGGTTTATCAAAGATTTCTCTAAGGCGGTGAATCCATTATGCAAGTTGTTAGAGAAGGATGTTAAATTCAGTTTTGATGAGCATTGTATACAAGCTTTTGAAATCTTAAAACACAAGCTCACTACCACTCCCATTATCACGGTGCGGTATTGGAGTGCACCATTTGAGCTTATGTGTGATGCAAGCGATGTTGTTGTGGGTGTTGTTTTTGGGAAAAGGGTGAACAAAGTGTTTCATCCAATCTACTATGCCAACAAGACAATGAATTCTACTCAAATGAACTACATAGTCACGGAGAAGGATCTTCTAGCTATAGTCTTTGCCATGGAAAAACTTCGCCCTTATTTGATAGGTGCCAAGGTCATAGTTCACACTGACCATGCAGCACTCCGGTACCTCATGACCAAGAAGGATTCCAAGGCAAGATTTATGATATGGGTTTTGTTATTACAAGAGTTTGATTTAGAGATCGTGGACCGAAGAGGGAGTAATCAAGTACCCGGTACTTTGTCCCGGTTGGAGGAGCAAGGACGTCCTTGTGACGGACTTGAGATCAATGATAGTTTTCCGGATGAACAACTCCTTTCAATGTCAATGATAGAAATGCCATGGTTCGCGTATATTGCTAATTTCCTCGTCACCGAAGTTGTCCCTTGTGAGCTCTCTTCTAACCAAAGGAAGAAGCTTCGAAGGGATAGCTTGGATTTCTATTGAGACGAGCCTTATTTATTCAAGAATTGCACCGATGGGGTGATCCGGAGATTTGTACCGGAAGAAGAGCAACTAGCTATCCTTGAGTTTTGCCATTCTTCACCGTATGGTGGTCATCATGGAGGGGTGAGAACTGCTTCTAAAGTGCTTAGTTGTGGGTTCTTTTCGCCCACTTTGTATAAGGATGCTAGTGACCTAGTGAAGAGGTGTGATGAATGCCAAAGTGCCGGGGGATTTTCCAAAAAGGATGAGATGCCTTTAAATTCGATTCTTGAGGTAGATATCTTTTATGTTTGGGTCATCGACTTCATGGGGCCATTCGTGAGTTCATGTGGGAACACGTACATCTTGGTTGTGGTTGATTATGTGTCAAAGTGGGTGGTAGGCCATGGCCTTACCAAACAATGAAGCACGGAGTGTGATAGCCTTTCTCAAGAAGAATATCTTTACTAGGTTTGGCACTCCACGAGCCGTCATCAGTGACGGGGGGTCACATTTTTGCAACAAAGCCTTCGACTCCTTGCTTTCCAAGTATGGGGTCAATCATAAGGTCACTACCCCGTATCACCCTCAGGCTAGTGGCCAAGTAGTGTGTAACAGAGAGATAAAGAGCATATTATCCAAAACGGTCAATGCCAATAGGACCGACTGGGCTCAGAAATTAGATGATGCTCTTTGGGCTTACCGAATCACCTACAAGACACCAATTGGGATGTCCCCATATCGCTTGGTCTTCGGAAAAGCATGCCACTTTCCGGTGGAATTGGAGCACAAGGCTATGTGGGCCTTAAAAAGTCGAACTTGGAATGGGATGTAGCTGCAAATCTTCGGGTGGAGCAATTAAATGAGTTGGATGAGTTTAGATTCCATGCGTACTCCAGTTCGTCCTTGTATAAGGACAAAATTAAGTACCTACATGACAAATATGCTCGAGGTAAAGAGTTCAAGGTTGGTGATTTGGTCTTACTGTTCAATTCTCGGTTGAGGCTATTTCTCGGAAAACTCAAGTCAAAGTGGATTGGGCCTTTTGAAGTGGTATTTGTTACTCCATTTTGGGGCTCTTGACCTTAAGAACAAAAGTGGTGAAGTCTTCAGAGTAAATGGTCATCGGGTAAAGCGCTATCTTGGCAAAGTCGATGACAGCCACGTGGTGGCACTTCTTCATCTCAAATGATCTCGGTAACAGGTGTCGGGCCGCGACGTTAAATCAGGCGCTTCTTGGGAGGCAACCCATGTGTCTTTACTTTCGTTTCTTTGTTTTTCTTGGTAGAATAAGTTTCACGGTTACGCTAACTGGTTTTTGGATATGTAGGATGATTTTAACACAGGAAATTTGGCTAAGTGTAGAGACAGAGCCTTACTGGAGTTAACTTCGCAGTCGCGGTCTCCTTTTCGCGGTCCACGAAGTCCAAAAGGCTGCAATAATAGTTCACTGGAATCTGCTTCGCGGCCGCGATCGCCTTTTCACGCTCCGCGAAGCCCATTTAACTGAAGGATGCCTTTCTGAGTCTAACGCACTGCGACCGCGGTTGATTTTTCGCGGACCGCGATGAGATTTTTCCTGAGCCATAAACATCTGACTGACCATAGACCGCGGTCGATTTTTCACGGTCCGCGGTAGGTAAGAGGGGTCGTCCCCAGCTCTTCTCTATAAATAGGCCACTAGGGTTTTATTTCATACTTTACGCACTGTAGCTATTCAAAGCTCCCTTCGACTGTGTCTTACTCCTGCATTCTCTGAAATTCATTGCTCTCATCCAAACTATCATCCAAGCATCTAGTAAGTGTATTTGTGCTTCATTAACTTCTTAATTTCTATATTTTCTTTATTTTCATCTTCTTTTTCATAATTTTTCTCTTTTTTAGGCTTGTAAAATGTTAGGGCTAGTCCAAATAGGTTCATGATAGTCCCTTGGAATACAATTACACTGATTACTCGTGTAGGGCTCATCTAAATGAACACTTTAGCATAGAAAATGCAAAATCTGGAAACACTGGGTAAAATCCCATTTCGCGGTCCCTTTTTCGCGGACCGCGATGCTTCTGTTTGCAAAACCCAACTTTTTGCGGTCCGCGGTCCCTATCTTCCAGAACTTTTTGCGGTCCGCGATGTGAAAGTCCAGAGAGTCTTGCTCATTAGAGGGTCCCCACCGCAGTCCGCAGTTGACTTTTCGTGGTCCGCGGTGGCCTAAAAATATTGCATTTAGTCTTCATTGTTACTGGAGTGTCTGCACAACAATGCTCTGGAAACTAACCATGTTCACCTATCTGTACTTTGTAGGCAATGGTGCTATCTCGAGGAGGCGATCGTAAACACGCTGGTAGAGGATAATCTCAAAGGGGGAGAGGCCCGGGGGCACCAAGGCAACCGTCCAAAGTTTCAATTCCTCCTCAGTCATCTCGCCGGCCCAGTCGGGTTACAGACTCCCCTCCTTCACCATCGGGAAGTGAGTATGCTCCTTCAGAGGAGGCCTCATCACAGTCATCTCTAATGGACCCTGTCTCATCTCTCCGGGCCCCAGCACAGGCAGCTTCCCCAGCTAAATCCGCCTCCAGCGCACACTCATATTCTACTTCCCCTACAACTTCCTTATCTAGGGAAATTCAAGTGGTAGAAAGGGATGAGCAGGTGGTTGAAGGGGTCGAGCGCACTCGGAATCCCGATGCGTGGAAAGATCGTTTTGTCAGTGAGAATGCCTTTCATAGATTCAGGGAATTGTGGACTGCGCGGTCACTTATTCTGGAGAGTACCTTTTCACTTAAAGATTTGTCTACCTACAACCCTAACGTGAAGCAGCAGTTCCTAGACAGAAAAGGGTGGTCTTACTTCAATTAGCATCTCCCGGATGCAAATGAGCACATAGTGAAGGAGTTCTACACAAATTTGCTATTTCTTGAAAATGACTCAAAGGCATCCCAAGTCTGCAATCTCACAGTGCCTTTTGATGGAGTTTCACTCAATGTCTATTTGGAGATGGATGATGTGGATGATTCCTTGTACCAGGAGAAACTGGCAGAAAAGGATGCTGCTAGAAATTGGTTGGCTTTACACTTGGCTAAGCCCGGGGAGACTCCGGAGTGGCTAATGCGGGGAAGACTATCACCAAGAAGACCCTTAACTTAGAAGCAAAATGGTGGGAAACTTTTGTATGCAGCAGGCTAGACCCGACCCATCATGACCAGACCCTCCCCCTCAGTCGGGCTGTGCTGGTGGCATCTATCATGGATGGGTACCCCATCAATGTGGGGAATGTGATGTCTGAGGTCATTAGTCGGGTTGTCAGCACCGGTGATACTTATTATCCTTTTCCTCATTATCTGACAATGTACTGTGAAGACCAGGAGGTCACCAAGAAGCTCTTTGACACCAAAGTCAAGCCCAAAGCGCCCTTTTCTTGGTATGATTTGAAGGATGGGGACAACCCTAAAAAGAAGTCAAAGGGTAAGTCTGTTGCCTCCACTAGCCAGTCTGAAGAGCCAGTGCTGGTGGTAGAACCTTCCCTTCCCCAGCCTACCATTCCAGAGGAGGTTCCAAGCCCATCTACCTCCACCGCCACTGACATTCCCTCCACCAGAGCCTATCCCATGACTGCTCACCGGCTGAACCTAACACTGACAAGCCTCAACAATTGGATGCAGTCAACTACTACAAAGTTGACTGCAATTTCTACAGATGTGGAAGCCCCAGCTACTCCTCCCCCACCACAGGTCTCGCAGTCCATTGAGGACACTCTGAAAGAAATTTTGGAAAACCAGAAGAAAATCCTAGACACGGTGGGTGCACATGAGAGTGCATTGACAAAGCTGGCCAGAGAAACAAAGAAGTTGAGGAAGACTCAGGCGTCAAAGGAGGAGGTGGCTAAGTTGAGAAAGGAGGTCGACAAGCTAACGGGTGATTAGATTCCATTGGAGATGCTACTAGCAGACCCTACATATCCACAGTCATAGCAGCAGCCAAAGCCTCAACCAGTGCGGGAGGAGGATCCGGTGAGGCTATTGAAGAAGAGGAAGGTTAAGCCCCGTGCTTAGGACATCAGACTTGTACTGGCAGACCCTCCCACAGAGCAGACTCAGGCACAGAGCTAGGAGGCCCAGCCCACCGGAGCTCCATCATAGGCAGTAGCAGACCCAGCTCCTTCACAGACACAACCAGTAGCAGATCCTGATCCTTCAAAATCCCAGTCTCAGGCAGATCCTATCCCCTCACAGACACAGCAGCAGGGACCACAGCAGGCCGAGGGCCAATAGGGAGTTTTATTTACTCTCTCTCTCTCTCTCTCCCATATTTTGTGCACTATTTTTGTTATATAGCATTGAGCAAAATGCTATCTCTTAGTTGGGGGAGTGGCCCTATAGGCATTTGATTTTGGCTACATTGGGTTGTATAATGCAAACAATATTTTTCTTCTTTTTCTTTATGTTATTTTCCATTTTGGTATGTATAAGTTAACTATCCATTGTAAATATTCATCCCCTATGTATATTCATCTAATTCCCCTAATGTACATATTCATTCTATCCCACGCACTTTACTTTACTTTACGCATTTTTTTTCTATTTTATAGCTTCTTATTTTTCTTTCATAGCTTCTTGTTTGGTTTTCGCGCGAGCAATAAGCCTTTCATTTTCTTAATGCCACGGTTCTTTCCAAAGGTGGTATTTGTGTGAACCGGGTGGCTCTTCCCAAGGATGGACGGTGTGACAACCTTCTTAAGGGTCTGAGTCTGTTTTTCCTTTTCTTGCTGTTTTGTTTTTCAAAAACGGTGCCTCAAGAAAAGCTTCACTTGGGCCTAACACAGTTGCCTTTGATCCCATGGTCAAAGACAAACCGTTGTGTTTAGGATGGTGATAGTGACGATCTTGAGACTCTTGTGTTGGCCGATAATCATCGGGTAGTTCTTCGGGACCATTTTTTTTTGTTACTCAAAACACGACTAAGGTCGTTGTGGGCCCTCAACTCGGTTTCTGTATCAATCCTTTAGCTGTGAGTGGTGAGAAATTCGCAGTTGCAAGTCCAAGTTCCGTGCCACTAGTCTAGAACTTGCCCTGAGTGTTGTCTAGGTGAAATTCTAGGTGTAATTTGACTTGAGAAGTGACTATAGGCTTTCCTTGTCTTGAACAAATAATTGAACACTTCCATGACCTTCCAAAAGACATATTCCCTAGTCAACCCGTTTGAGCCTTAACCTTTTCTTTCAAACCAAGGTACAAGCCTTCAACCATTCTTTACCCTCTCTTGGCACCCGATCTTTCCTTGGCGCTAGGCAAAAAGCATAAGTTTGGGGGAGAGACGAGAGATGTGATGAAGTGAAAATTAAGGCACAAAATAAAGAAGAGAGAAAAGTCAATGAAAAAAAATGAAAAGAAAAGAATGAACAAAAAGAAGAAATAAAGGAAATTGATGAAAAAGCGATGCCAAAAGTTTGGAAAGCATAAGAAGAAGATGGAATTGATGAAAAAATGTCTCTCCAACCCTACAAAATATAAGAAGGACTCAAAGAGTCAAGAAAAAAATATGAGAACGATTAAAAACGAAGTGCTTAAGGAAAGATAAGATTCACTCTGACCAAATACTTCATTCCCTTAACCAAAAGACTTCATCATGATTCCACAAAAGCCCTATATGATCTCATGTCGAGTGAAACCTGCATTAGTGGTGATTTACACAAAGGGCAAGCCTATGGTACTTTGAGCCGAACTTGGGACTTTTTCCTTGATGAGAGATGAGCGACCCCATATTCCTCGTTCTGAGTGTCATTATTCTAAAGGTGAGATGCTTAGGGAAAGTCACGGAATAAGAGTCTGGGATCCACACTGACCGAGGTGGTAGTTGGAAATTCACTGATGAGTTGGAACAACCCTTGAAGCTCTTGTATCACACTTGAAACTATGGTTTTGAAAAGTTCAATCATTGTTAATGATTCATTCGCATTAGGGGCTATGGTTAGTTCCAATTGATGCTAGTTGAGGTCACCATTAGTACAGCCGAATTTTCGTGAAATCTATCATAGGGGGGGGCTTATTTTGTTTGCTTGAGGACAAGCAAGAGCTTAAGTTTGGGGGAGTTGATAACTTGGATTTTTGCCTCATTTTTCATTCCCTTATACATGAATTTTGGATATAACGGTAAACAAAGTGGCCCCGAAAGCTTATACGTTGTGCTTGTTGCAGGATTGAACCAGAAATGAAGACACCCAGTCTAAAATATGCTCAAAATAGGAGTGAATCCGGCACAAGGATCAAACACAACAAAGATGATCAAGCAAAAAGGCCACCGCGGTCGCGATCCGCAGTGGAATTCCAGTGAGGTCGAAAGTAAGGCAAGCACCCACCGCGGCTGCGGTCCTCGTTTCGCGAACCGCGGTGGAATTCCAGTGAGGTTGAACACAAGGCAAGTTTCCACCGCGGTCGCGGTCCTCATTTCGCTGTCCGCGGTGGCATTCCAGTGAGGATTGAAGACAATGCAAGTTTTCACCGCGATCCGCGGTCCTTATTTCGCGGTCCGCGGTCGAACCTTACCAGAAGACCAGCAGCTCAACAGCCTCATTTTTTTCACGGACCGCGATCGTGTTTTCGCGGTCCGCGGTGGTCCCGCAGGGTCATTTTTGTCCAAACATTTGGCAGACTATAAATAGATTATTTTGTAATTTCTTTACACATCTTGTAATTTCTGAAGTAGAAAGCACGTGAATATTTTAGGGCTTTTATCTTTCTAGCTTTGTTCTTACATTTTTAATATTGAAAACTTCAATTTCATTGTTAGGAATCAATTANTCATCTTTGATTATGAGTAGCTAGACCCATTAGCTAGGGTTGTGGCTCAACCCTAGTGTGGGTATGTAATGGGTTTTTGAAATTAAGGTTGGGTAATCAATGGGTGTTGACTATTTAGGCTAGTTCAAGGTTTTTATTGCTATAATTAGTGGTTGCAAACACTAATCAACCTTTTTATGACTTGGGTCGTTCTTCAGAAAGAAGACTTGAGTCTAGAAATTAGCCTAATAGGAAATTAGGGCAATATCAAGAGATTGGTAGTCCCAATCAATTGAGTTGAACCCAGAAATGGTCAAACCCTACTTGAGCCCTAATTAACGGGTTAAACCTCGAGAGAGTAACACCCTACCTAATCCTGAATTGCTTGATTAATTGGCACCCAATTGACCTCGAGAGGGGAAATTAGGGTAAAATCACTCAAACTACCGAGAGGTATAGAGTGAGCACCTTCGTGCATTGGTTATAGTTGTATCCCTAGTCAATTCCCCGACCTTAGAATTGAACCCCGTTGTGTATCCACCTAGGCAAAAACAGTCACGACCCTAGTGCCTTTATTAATATCAGAAAACAACAACAAAAACAAAGTTAGTCCTTAATTAGCTTACAAACAATAGAATACACTTAGCATAGTTCAACACCAACAAATGACTAGAAGTGCAATTAGAAACACTCGACCCTTTTAGATCACTTATACACTCACTCCCATTATAGACTCCATGTGGATTCGATCTCGACCATTCGGGTAAAAGCTACACGATCCTTGCCTTCATACTTACATAGTAGTGTGGGTGAGGCGTGATCAATGCTCAAGCAAGAATTTCATACTGTGTGCTCGGACACCAACAAGGTAACTCTACAAAGATTAAAGTTAGTCATACATACCTTGAATCAGAATTCCCCTTTAATTTCTTACCACAATTCACCGGACCTTCTAGCACCTTCGAACTAGTTCACAATGTGGCATAACTGAATTTAGAATTAGGAATAATGATCATGTCTTGAACTCACTTAAGCATTTTATCAAACACTAGGTGTTCCTTTAGATTAAATGGCCTCTTTTTAGTGAAAGATTACTCTAACCCATTTCCTTTTACTAAATTATGACTAGTTGGTTACATGCATGCAAGACTACTACCCCCATATTCATGAACCCACCTAACCATATTTCATTTTAACAAAAATCTGGAAATTAAGGTTGATGGGGTGGAAGCCTACCTCATGTAGTGAAGAAAATAGTGTCCTACTTGATCAATTCCAGGCATGAGTAGTGATGGAGGAACAAATTTGATGAAGTTGGAAATCTCTCTCTCTCTCTCTCTAGAACCGACCCTCTCCTCTCTCTAATTTATCAGAAAATTAGCTTAAAATGAAAGGGGTGGGTGTTTTAATGAACTGGGGGTCGGGTATAAAATTAGAAATTTAACAGTCCTAAAGCAGAAATGCGGTCAAGAATATGATCGCATTCCTTCTATGCAGTCTGAATTCCTGTCGCATAAATGGCCCTCAAATGGGCCAAAAAGAAAAGCAGACTGCCCAGGTATGCGACCACTACGCGGTCCGCATACCTGTTATGCGATCGCATAGTGCGCGCATAACTCCCTCCGCAAAAGTCAAGGTGCAAGAATGCGATAACTATGTGGCCTGCATTCGTGAAATGCAATCGCATTCTAGGCCGCATAGCTATCCTCAAAATGGACAGCAAACTGTCCAGGTATGCGACCACTATGCGATCCGCATACCTGATCTACGATCGCATAGTGCACCGCAGACCTGCGCAAATCTGGAAAATTATATCTTTTAAGTCCCGGGGTACTTTTTACTCAAAAAGGGTCTATTTTTTTAGAATTTCTACAGTTATAACAACACAGAGACCTATTTGGGCATTATTTTTAGCCATAAAATTTTACGGGTCTTTACACCTAGACCGTCATCAGCTACTGAGATTTGCAGTTTCCTTAGTTTGGCAGGGTACTATCGCCGTTTCGTAGAGGGATTTTCATCTATTGTAGCACCTATGACCAGACTGACCAAGAAAGGTGCTCAGTTCAGGTGGACTGAGGAGTGTGAGGAGAGCTTTCAGAAGCTCAAGTCAGCTTTGACTACAGCTCCGGTGTTGGTTTTGCCTGCGGGTTCAGGTTCCTATACAGTTTACTGTGATGCCTCGAGAGTTGGCCTTGGAGCAGTTTTGATGCAGGACGGTAGGGTGATTGCCTATGCGTCCAGACATTTGAAGGTGCACGAGAAGAATTATCCAGTACACGATCTTGAGCTAGCAGCTATTGTCCACGCCTTGAAGATTTGGCATCATTATTTATATGGAGTGCAATGTGAGATTTTCACAGATCACCGTAGTTTGCAGCATCTGCTTAAGCAGAAGGATCTGCACTTGTGTCAGAGGAGATGGTTGGAGCTTCTCAAGGATTATGACCTCACCATTCTATATCATCCGTGGAAGGCCAATGTAGTGGTCGATGCCCTGAGTCGTAGAGCAGAGAGTTTAGGGAGTCTGGCCTACCTTCCAGTAGCAGAACGACCTTTAACACTTGATTTTCAGGCTTTAGCGGGTCATTTGGTGATATTGGATCTATCAGAGCCCTCGCGGGTATTGGCTTGTGTAGCCTCCAGGTCTTCTCTTTATGATCAGATTAGAGCACGCTAGTATGATGATCCACACTTGCTCGTTCTTCAGGACAGTGTCCGTCGCGGTGATGCCAGAGATGTGGTTATTGGTGATGATGGGGTCGCGTGCCCAGTGTGGATGGGCTTCGAGAGTTTATTCTATTTGAGGCCCATAGTTCGCGGTATTCCATCCATCTGGGTGTCGCGAATATGTATCAGGATCTAAGACAGCATTATTGGTGGAGGCGGATGAAGAGGGATATTGTTGAGTTCATGGATCGGTGTCTCAACTGTCAGCAGGTCAAGTATGAGCACCAGAGGCCGGGTGGATTGCTTCAGAGATTAGATATTCTAGAGTGGAAGTGGGAGCGGATCACCATGGACTTCATAGTTGGGCTTCCATGGATTTCGAGGAGGTTTGATGCTATATGGGTTATTGTGGATCGGCTGATCAAGTCCACGCACTTCATTCCTGTTGGTACTACTTATTCTTCGGAGCGGTTAGCTGAGATTTATAGCAGGGAGATTGTCCGATTGCATGGGGCTCCAGTTTCTATCATTTCTGACAGAGGTACTCAGTTAACATATCAGTTTTAGAGGGCCGTGCAGAGGGAGTTAGGTACTCAGGCTGAGTTGAGCAAAGCGTTTCATCCTCAGACAGCGTGGGCAGTCGGAGCGTACCATTCAAATTTTGGAGGATATGTTGTGTGCCTGTGTCATTCATTTTGGGGGTTCATGGGACCAGTTTCTACCACTCGTGGAGTTTGCATATAATAATAGTTATCAGTAGAGTATCCAGATGGCTCCGTATGAGGCCTTATATGGTAGGAGGTGCAGATCTCCGGTTGGTTGGTTTGATCCGGGCGAGGCTAGGCTATTGGGCACTGACTTGGTTCAGGATGCGTTGGTTAAGGTGAAGTGGATTTAGGAGCGTCTTTGCATGGCGCAGTCTAGGCAGAAGAGTTATGCGGACCGGAAGGTCCGAGATGTGTCTTTCATGGTTGGGAAGAAGGTGCTTCTGAAGGTGTCACCCATGAAGGGTGTCATGAGGTTCGGGAAGAGGGAAAAGTTGAGTCCCCGGTTCATTGGGCCATTTGAGGTGCTTCAGAGGATTGGGGAGGTGGCTTATAGACTTGTCTTGCCTCCCAGCTTATCGAGTATTCATCCGGTGTCCCATGTTTTGATGCTCCGGAAGTATGTGGGTGACCCGTCTCATGTTTTGGACTTCATCACAGTTCATCTCGAGGGTGATATGTCATATGAGGTAGAGCCAGTGGCTATTTTGGGTCGTCAGGTCAGAAAGCTGAGGTCTAAGTCTATAGCTTCAATGAAGGTTCAGTGGAAAGGACAGCCGGTGAAGGATGTCACCTGGGAGACCGAGCGGGAGATACGGAACAGATATCCTCACTTATTCGAGACTCCAGGTATGTTTCTAGACGCGTTAGAACACGAACGTTTGTTTAAGAGGGGGAGGATGTAACGACCCAGCAGGCCGTTCCGTGAAACTAGCCCGTTTCCCCTATTTCTACTTTATCGTATGCTGCTTAGCCTATTTATGTTGTGTGGGGTCGGTTGGTTCGGGTTCAGAGTGGTCGTGGTGAGAACAGAGACACTTAGTCTCTTAAATTAGCTTAATAATTGAAAAAGTCAACTGGGAGTTGACTTATTGGTAAACAACCTCGGAATGTGGATTTTATGGCTCGGATAGCTTCGTTAGGTGATTTAGGACTTAGGAGTCTGTTCAGAATGAAGTTTTGATGTCCGGTGTAGAATTAGGCTTGAATTGGCGAAAGTTAGTTTTTGGCGACTTCCGGTCGGCAAGGGAAAATAGGATATCGGCGTCGGAATGGAATTCCGGAAGTTGGAGTAGGTTCGTAATGTCATTTTGGATTATGTGTGAAAATTTTCAGGTCATTCAGACGTGTTTTGGTTGGTTTCGGCATCATTGGCGGAATTTAGAAGTTTCAAAGTTCATATGCTTGAATTTGATGTGATTTTGGTGTTTTGCGTTGTTTTTGGTGTTTCGAAGGCTCGACTAAGTTTGAATAAGGTTATGGGATGTGTTGGTATGTTTAGTTGAGGTCCCGAGGGCCTCGGGTGAGTTTCGGGTGGTTATCGGAATGTGTTTGGCCTTGGAGGGACTGATGTAGCTACTGCAATTTTTACCCACTGGTTTCCTTATATGCGATCGCAATAGTGGGCATGCGATCACATAGGTTTGTTCTGAGGCAATTTTATTTTCTTCTATGCGATCGCATGTGTGGGGCCCCGATCGCGTACGTGAGGGAGGGGAAGCAATGCGATCGCGTTTGGTCTTGTGCGATCGCATAGGGTAATTTTATGGGGGCGCAGATTTATTCTTCGTGATCGCGTGGGAACTCCCGCGATTGCAGTGAAGAAAGAGACCTGGGCAGACAGTTTTTAAGTTCTAATTTCGGGGGGTTTTGGCCATAACTCAATATTCCATTAGAGAGCTTGGGGGAAGGAGAATTTTGACGAGATTTTCAGTGGAATTCTTATGGTAAGTGTTATTCAATCACTTTTGGTTTAATTTCATGAATTAGTCTTGATTTTTACCATGCAATTTGAAGAATTAAAGTAGAAATTTGGGGGAAATGGGAGGGAGAATTGGAAATTTCGTTTGATGATTTGAGTGGGCAATTGAGGTCAGATTTTGGTAAATTTGGTATGGGTAGACTCGTGAGGGAATGAGGATTCTATTTTTGTGATTTTTATCGAATTTCGAGACGTGGGCCCGAAACTCGGGTTTGGCCAATTTCGGGAATTGTGCCTAATTTTGATAGTTTTCAAATAGGGTTCATCTCCCTAGAATATTTTGATGTTATAGATCTGATTTGTGATAGACTCAGAGCATTTGGGAGCCAATTCGAGGGGCAAGAGCATCGCGGAGTAG